>VUQR01005163.1:4815-18294 GCA_015108515.1 Hemichromis elongatus
CCCGCTCTGTGATTGGCTCCCTGCTGGTGAACCTGTTGCTGTTCATTAAACAATTAGCGGGAACTTTTATTATAGCTTACACCAAAAGTTTAGCATTTATTCCCTATCTCCCCATAACGACTGTACTTTGTCGTTCTGGTTATTGTTCCCATGTAATTACGAGAGCATAATCTGTGGAATAACTTCGAAGCACTAGTGTGCTAGAGACAATTTAATAGAAGGCTACATCAGCTAAAAACTAGGAGGTCAGCTAGCTAGTTGCGATTTACAGTAAATGCAGTTTTCTGAGTAGACTCCTATCTGTGCTCACATTTTCTCTCTGTGCTTGGCAGTTTTTTATTTTGTGTTTATTTTACACCAAAGGTATGGCGTGTGCACAGCAAGTCAGAACATCACAGGTAAAATACATTACTCTAATAGTTCACATGATTTTATTGTGATTTGATCCTGCAAACGCTAAGTTGCTTAGCTAGCAGGCAGTTTTGTAGACAAGAGTGTTATACTATACACACAGTTTTGTAAAACGTTTTCTGTCATTTAACAATGGTAATTTTTAGTTTTATAAACAGTAGTTATTGTATTAAGAATTGATCACTGTTAGCGTCCCCAGAGCCAAGACGTCAACATTATTGAAGTAATGTGAAATCACCTTGACAGGAAAAGGAACAAAAGGAAGCCAGCATCCAAACCAAAGCTTTGAATGTCCTTCAAGAAGCCTAGAAAACTATTCTGTATTGGAATTTTGTATTTATTTTATGTGACTTTGTGATATAGAAATACTTATATAAGACAAAAACAGAGCTTGTACGTTTTCAGGGGGCTGGAAAGTCAACATTTGTTATGACCAACTTTATTCTTCAAAACAGCGTCAACTCCTTGTAATTTTGTAATTTCTTTAAGATGTCTTCTCCAGGCTTCTTGGAGGACATCAAAAACCCATCAATTTTGACACCTGGGCTCTGGAGAGACTGATAGTGATTCATTCATGTATGCTTTTACTGAGGTGGCAGTGTGTTTGGGATTATTGTTATGCTGAAAAATGAAGCTATTGTCAATCAGATGCTTTCCAGCTGGTACTGCATAGTGGATCAAAATCCAATGTTATTTATTTATTTATTACATTCATAATTGCATTTTTGCCAAGCTATCCAACATCACTTACCCCACTCCATAACAGAGACTCCACTGTGTTTTACGGATGGCTGTAGACACTCAGCGCTGTAGCTCTCTCCTGAACCTCTGTACATATTAATGTTGATTTGCAACAACATTTTTTCATTTAAACTTTTATCACTAATCTTTAGTCCAGTTTTTATGTGGCATACCTCAGCCTTTTCACACTGTTTCAGTCCGTAAGAATAGCTTCTTTAAAGTCACTGTTCCAGTGAGACCATTTCTGATGGGACTTAAGAATTTTCAAGGACATGGTTCAGATACTGAAAGCCATTAAAACTGCTGTAGATAGTTTTTAAGGCTTGCCACCTTTGTCCCTCACTTGTCCAGTTTCCTAAGATTTTTATTTTAAGAACACACGGCACACCATGATGAGATATGGAATTTTTTAATTAAGCAATCAAGCAAACCAAGGCTCTCTTGGATCTTTCACTGGACTAACTTTTGTTAAGCAAAAAATAATGAACAAAACAGATGTGCTTTGCAATTATTTAAAAATTGCTTGAATGTGCATTTCCTCGCAAGGTAAAATATTACTGGCAGGTCAGTTTAGCAACCAGACAGCATTACCATATGGAGTAAAGCTGTTGTAATACATGCAGAACATCTTGCTATAATAACTAAGGTCTTCCTTGAACAAGATGTAATCTAGATGGCAGTATACACTCCTCCAAATCCCAAATGTACCATTCAGTATTTGCAGATGTCACTTGTGCCGCATGCACTAATTTTCCCCCACATGCTATCATGGATGCTAGCCTTTAAACTACTAACACGCTGCATTATCCCTCTGCTCTTTTGATGCCATTGACAAGACTGAGATAGTTTTCCACTTCACTAACTACATGTTAAGTGAGTTCATGCTAACTGAGTTAGGCACGTGATCATGGTAAATGGTAAATGGACTGATAGGGCTACAGCCACCCCAGATCAGAGTACTATATATTCAGTTATATTCGTATACAGTAGAGCCACTTGGTTTGTGATAAAAGTATTGTTTGTCATGCATGTTTCATAAGTAATTTATTTTAATTTGCATCTTAGGTGAAATAACATTAGTGTTTTTTTTCCAAATATCGACAGACTTATACAGAAACAAATTATGACACTAATATTGAGGACCATAAAGATTAGAAAAATTCTGTTTGTGTATATATTAATAAAGCTGCTGTAGCTGAAACACAGCTGTTGGATTGCAGGATTTCTAATAATTGTGTTAACTTTCATGACTAAGCAGTGCTGAGTCTGATTGATTTGTTTCACTCATACAGAGCACTCAGCTGTTTCCTAATCAGATTGTCTCGGAGCAGCAGTCATTGGTTGTTATAAAGAAGCTTCTGGCCATCGCAGTGTCTGGCATCACATACCTCAGGGGTATTTTCCCAGGGAAAGCCTACGGGAGGAAAAATGTGGAAGGTTAGATTACATATGAACCTAATTTCATCACATTAACTTTCAAGTTCACTTCACCTGGAAACGGTTTCACAGAAGAATCACACGTTCTGTTTTTTATGTGTTTTTTTTTTTCAGATCAGCAAGTGATGATTCTCAGAGAGGAGCACAGCGTTCCTGGTGCCACTCAGATTCTTCAGTGGTAAATTAATTCAGCTTAACATTTGTTAACCAGAGCTGTTCATTAGGGTCACTAAAGCCAAATAGACCCCATCTGGTAGAGTCATATCTACTGCTCCAGTTTTGATTTTGTCTTGCAGTGTTATCTGTTTGACAAAATCTATTCATAGGCAAACCCCTACAGAGGTACTTCATGATAGTACTCATTTTAGTAGGTGTCACCAGGACTATTTTTACCATAAGTAGACAAAAAGAGGTGCAAGGTAAAAATAAGACCATCATATCTTTTGTGGCTGGTAACAAATTGAACTTGATTGAGCTTTTTTGATGTTAAATTGATATTCATTATATTTTTTCATCAATAAGATGTTTACAAGCAGTGAAAACATGTAATTGAATTTGTGCAATAGACAATTATGCTTCATAAATAAAAAACATCTAGCGTGGAAAATACAATGAGAAGTATATTGTTATGTTACACTCAGCTGTTTCTGGGTGTAAATAAAGGACAGGTTGTTGAAGAAATTTGTTTTTTAATTATTTTTTTTTAATTTAAATTACAAATTAAAAAATGTCAATTTGTTCATCAAGAAATAATTTCAGTGGCTCCTCGTTCTTGTTTCATTCTTTTGTGCTTTAAAGTTGTAATTATTATTTTTTTATGGAACATATTCATCGCTTTTAATTTCCACCAGGATGCAAGGATGTTTTGATGCCATTGAAAAGAAATATGTAAGTCACATTTGACCCTTTAATCAGTCAGAAGATTTGTAATGTACACGTAGTTGAGTTAGGGAAGATAATAAAAACAATTAAATCGTAATTTGCCCTTTTTTTTTTCTATCAGAGCAATTAATACCTTCAAAATGTTGTTTTTTCTTCCTCACCAGCTTCGGACTGTCATTATATCTGTGAGTATTTTGCTAATATTTGACCTTGAATGTGTGTTCTTCAATAATAATTCTTTGTATTAAAAAGTTAGGGTCAGCCTGGAAAAGTGAGTGTACCAAACACGCGAGCAGCTAAATGTCGGAAGAGCTGTAACGCTCCCTGAGAGTTTTAAGCTATTGTGTTAGATAATTGAGTCTTATACTCCACGCTGTACTGATGTTTGTCCATTTGGCCCTATTTTTTAGATTTATACCGACCCAGAGAACCCACAGGTAAATAGCATGTTGTCTTTTTGCAATATTATCTGTTTAAAAATTTAAAGGCCGCTCCAGTCTACAGCCTGCATGTATAAGTATCCGTAGGCAAAATACTGAACCCAGGGTTGCTCTCCTAATGTGTTAATTGGGGTAGAAAAGTGATATATAAGAAGCGGTCCATTTTCCGGTTACTGTCTCCATGGTGATTACCTATAACATCTGGCATGTCATCTTTTTTCAGAAAGTGACTGAGTTTTACCACTTTAGGATCCAGTACTCTGCAAAAGGGGCACAAATGGATTTTGAAAGGTGGGTTGTGTTTATGCTTACAGATTACACTCACATATGAGAAAGATACTTGAGTTTCTGTTTTAATTGTCACTGAGTCAGTCTTTGAATTTGCTTTTCTTTCTTCGGGCCACACGTTGCTTGAAAGTTGAAGAAAAGAAGTGAGGTGCTTAAAGAGATTTATATATGAGTAAAACTTAAACCCAAGGTGATATGTCTGTTATTGTGTCAATAAATCGAAGCCTTGAAAGAGTAATTACTTTATCATTGTATCAACACTGGGCTACAACTGAATTAAAGTGTGGAGCTCTTAACATCTCTCCCACTGGATCATCTGTGAAATGTGACTTCAGAGTGACTGGCTAATGTTAGACTACCCAAGAACATATATACACTTTACCTGTCAGTGTAATGATTGTCTGGCAAAGTAGCAGGCACATTTATGCTCGTTTTTTTTCCTTGCCTGACTTTCTTGATCAGCAACAACAACATCAAAGTCTCGTCAATGTCATGTGGAAACACCAGGAAAGCCATCATCCTGCTGGTGAGGAAGCTCTACACTGTGATGCAGTACCTGGGCCCTCTGCCAGAAAACGTCTACCTCAACATGAAGCTGGCTTATTATGATGATGGTAACACTCACATCAAAATTAATGATTTCTGCAGCATTAATTATATAGAAGCCACAATTTTAAGGCTTTGAACATTTTTATTATTATTTTATTATTATTTTATTACCATAAAGACTAAACCCAGTGTTTTAAGCGCCGCCGCTTGATGTCTCGTACATGCCCCAGCTTTGATGTTTCTTGGCAATTATCCAACAGTTTCTGCTTTTTGAAAAGCAGACAAAAAGAGTTGAGGGTCTGGGTTTATATGATTCATACGTAGGACAAACAGCGGACAACTTTTATGTTACAGTGTCGTGTTACGATTTGCATATTTTTCTCAAATGGTGCCCAAGTGAAAATCGACATATTAGCAACAATTCATTAACGTTTTTGTGCGTTTTTTCTGCCATTAAGTTTCTATATACTCACACATTATATTAGATATATCGGTTCAGCTAATGCGAGTATCTAATCACCCAATCACATGGGCAGAAACCAAGTGTTTATTAGATTCCCCCCTGTTTTGTTGCCCTCTGTTTCTGTCTGTGTTTATATAGTGGTGTGAGTTCTTGTGCCCTGTTTCCCCTCCTTGTGTTTTATTCTGTCTGGTTCACATTTTAGCCTCAGTGAATTTGCATTTGGGTCCTCTCCTGCCTGCACGCAGCCAGTTCATGACACCCAGTGCATACAGGCATGAAGATATGGTCAAGCAGAGTGCCTTTGTGTTGGGGAACAGGTCTGTCATTTTTGCCTATGTGCTAGACAGCAGTTGAGAGTGCCCAGGCCTGTTGGAGTCACTGGATGGGGTGCTGGAGAGTGCTCCATCCAGACACGACATTGTTCCACAGGGAGACTGTAACATTTATATGGGCAATAACAATGTGACTTGGAGGAACTGCCTGTCCTGACTTTGAATGTGGCATGATCATTGGTTGAAAACAGGCTGGTCTACGTATTTTTAAAAAACTGCTGATTTTCCCTTTCCTTGTCGCTTCCCTCTGTTTGCTTTTCTATTTTCCAGTTACTCCTCAGGCATACCAACCACCCGGCTTTAGGGAGGCTGACTGCGACACTATGGAGTTTGAACAGGAACCTGTCAAACTGATGATGGGGGAGGTGGTCAGCCCCTACCACACCTTAAAGTTTGACATGGCCACAGAAAGACACAGGCTAGAGCAGGTTAATTGAGAGAACTGTACGATGGAGGGATAGAAAGTAATAACAGGCATTAAAGCACAGATAAAGATTTTTTTCTTTCTTTTCCATTACGTTTGTCTTAAATGTGCAGCTTTTTTACATTAGCCTTTCTGAGAACTCATTTAGGCACATTCTTTAATTATTCAGGTGGAGGAAAAGTGGATCTTGAAGATAGATGAAGAGGATGCCATCACCCAGGTCAGTGGACAAATACTTTAGAAATGTTTTTTTTTTTAACCCATTAACCCATTTATGTTATCTTTGCAATGGCCAAAAAAAAGCATCGCGAAATGTGTTTTATTTACATAACCTAGTAAATTAACATGATGAACATGATTTTTACTAATTTTACTGCTTTTTTTCTTGAAAATGTGCTCTACGTACTTATTTTATGTTAGAATTAGGTATCTACTTGAGATCATTGTCCAATGAATTGAATAGCTTCAATATTAACATACGAATTGGGTACTACGCAAATGATGCAAAGACCAGTGAGTCCGTGTCTGATGTGGTAAGTTTTGGCATTTTCCAGTCATGATGTTCAGATAAGCTGTTGTAACCCCATAGAGTGAAGACCCTGAAAGTGTGGAGGAGGCTCAAAAGGAGAACATAATCCTGGAGAAGACTGGTAAAAACCTTTAAACATAAAACAATCTAAAACAAAGTAATAACTGAAAGTCTCCCATCTGATTTAGTTATTTTCATGATGTCAAAAACCCCAAACTGAAAGATGTAGAATAAATACTATTGCTAGACTTTGCTAGTAATCTTGACTAAATGCAGTAATAATAACTCATCTTATGGTATTTGTGTTGTATGAATTGTAGAGGTCCAGGTGAGCTCTCATGAGGAGATCAATACTTGTGAGGAAGCCACAGAGGTATGTGTGACTTCACTGATGATGCTTAACACATTGTGAGCAGGTGACATTTAAAACTATGTGACGACTTGACCAGTAAAATGCACAATATCTGTTACATATGCCTGTAGCTTGTTGCTTTGTTGTTGTTTGTTGCATTGGCTCAAAAGTTAAAAGCCAAGCCAATAAAAAATAAGAGAACATTTGCTCTTTTAAGAAGTTAAAGGAGAAACTATGAAATTTTGTATCTGAGCATTCTCAATATTGATATTACAGCATTTATTTGAGAGCTGAAACTGAAAGTGTTTTTCAAGAACTGTTTTGTAAAATTGACTGGTTAACTGATGTGCAGGTTCAGGGCCAGGTAAGGCGTATACCCTAATTTTTCTGTGACAGATTAAAATAAATAAATCTGGATTTGATTCCAAATGTTGATCTTGTAGCTGAAACTCTCACCAAGAGGGCCAAAGCTATACAAGTTAAGCAAGCCATGTATTAGACTCAATAAAAGAAATGAAACAGTTAAGGTGTTACTTTTGTGAATCCTTGAACTGAAGCTGAAAGTCTGCACTATTTACAAAAACAGTGTTCTTATCCAATGATGTGGGGGCTTAACTTTGTCTTCCAGCGCTCTAAACGAGAATACTAAAAAGTTAGGGACCTCTAAGCTGGTCAAAATGCAAAAATCCTAAAGGCAGCCGGGTACCTGAAGTGCATTTAAAGATCACAGGCTTTAAGGATCATCTCTCCTCTGTCAGATGGACACTCTGGTGAAGAGGACCTCTTGTATGGAGGTGGGGACGAAAAGGACCAGGAGTGGACGGATCATCAACTCAGCTATGGTCAGTCTAACATTTAAAACTTAATAGCTACAGGTTCTCACCTCACTCTGTTAGAGCTTCACAACCCCCTCCACACTAAAAAACGTACGTAACTGTGCAGAAATTGAAATTGTACCTATGAAGCTCTCCAGAGTTTGTAATATTTTGAACAGTCAGGCAACAATTAATGTATTATTATGTAAACCTGATGTCTTAATCAGGCAGGTCTTCTTTGAATTTATATAATAGATATGGGCCCAGTAAGGTCATTGCTGCTCATTTAGGATGCAATGATCTCTAGTTAGGCTCTTTGAAAGCAAAATCAGGCATGAAACTGATCATGTAGCTACTTAAGTAGCATTGCTAACTTCTTCTGGACTCAAAACTCTTTTAATTATACAGAGTTTTGTAGATTTTGCAAGGTTTGAAAAGGAAAGTGTGTTTCTCTGTTTGTCAGCAGGAGACAAACCTATGCATGCATGGGCAACCAGCAGACTACAGCTAAATAAATGAAGATGGTTTATCCAAAACAGTGACCTGTTGTCAAAAGAAATGTAAATGTTGGTAGAAACATGTCCTCACATGACCTATCACTGGGTTCCTAAAAACACGGGTTGTTTTGGGTGATAATAATGCAGCATTCGTAACCAAGATGTGTTCTGCAGATTTAGGATTAATTTCGAAGTGGAAAATGCGTAGGAACCCTGTTTGCTTCACAGATGAGTCAACACCGGTCGCTTTGGTTTCTCCGAGTGGGATGGTGCTTGTCAGTAGACACATACAGCCGCGCGTTACTAAATGTCAAATGCATGTTTCTTCTGCTGTTTTCAGGCTTCTCAGTTTCCCACCAGTCAGGAAACGCCGTCCACCACCATGCCTAAGAAGAAACGTAAGTTTAGCGAGCCTAAAGAACGCTACTGACATCACGGCCTACTGTTAATCCAGCAGTGATGTTTTTTCTCTTTTTTGAATTTCGATTTGGATCACAAGTTCCATAGTTTGATTTTTAGAACGTATTACTGACTTTTTTGGCGATGCTTCAGGAACATTTTGAGGTTGTGACAGTCTCCTACTGTCCGATGGTTAGGTTTGTTTGAATGACACAGTGATCTGAAATACATTGTTAAATGATGTTCATCTGTAATGTTGGAATACTTCTGCACAAGACAGCGTTTGTTTCTTTTTAATGGTTGTTCGTTTTATTGTAACCATTTTTAAATTACCTGTGTATAAATCAGTTTTGGTCACTTTAATACACTTTTTGTATTTAATTAAAGTGTAAAAAAAACTTGCCAGTGAAAAAGGAGCAGAAGGTACTACGAATCTGGCTGTAAATTATAAAAATGAGTTTTTACATATAGATATTTTTGCTGTATTTCTAAGTTTGTGCATTTATTTGTTCCATAGCATAAGAGTTTTTACATTTTCCACTAGAGTGACAGTTCTCCTGTTCAGTCCTGGGATAAAAAAAGACATCCAAATGAATGCCAAATAAAATGTGCAGCACTACCTGCTGTGTCAATATCTTATGAATAAGGTAGGGCATTTTAATGTTTTTAATTTATAAATTTTTCATTATTAGATGCCATAAAAACACTGTGGTCATTTCTTGATTTGGAAAAAGATGATGTACTCACCCACTAAAGCGTGAGCACTAAACACTTTCAACCCGTCTCTGAAAAAATGTAAAAAAAAAAAAAAAAACCCCGCCTGCCTCTTGGAAAAACAAAACCTCAGTCTTTGAATAGACCCTGAAATGCCACCATTTGCATGCGAGGTGCCTTAAATGAAGCTGTTAAGTGAAAGTGGATTATATCTGTACACAGTGACCTTTGGGCCCAGATAAGGGCCCATCAGCAGCCTCCCGCCCTGCAAGCTGTGTGTTTTTAATCTATTGTTTTTCCCAGAGAGAGGGACATTTGCTGATAGACTGCCTTAACCCACTGCAGATCAATACTGCAGGAAGCCTTTGTGATGCATATCCAAGCAGCCTGCCCCCTCTCCCCACGTCTGCAGCAGGCCAGAGTGGAGAAAGAGAGACTCCATCAAATCAGCCCTCACTTCCTAACTCAGGCTTTGTCTTGGTCGTCACATTTATTTCATAGTCTTTGTGTTTTATGGGCATTTCTGAAAACAGAAGCATAAAGCAGAATGAACTGGGAAATCCATGGTGGACAATACCCACTCACCGATGCGTTGGTGCTCTTTATGAGCTGTGAAATGAACCAGGGTTACCTAACCTCTCAGCCTGATTTTAGTGCCTTTTTCAGCTTTTTTTTTTTTATTATTATTTTAACAGCAAGAGATTCTCTTGCTGTTGATAAGTGATGAAATGCTATGACAGCAAAGGCTTCTTTACAGGTGTTTTCATGTATTGTTGATAAACAATATCCCAGTTATAGCAGAGATATTGTTACAAAGGGAAAAATGCCCCGAGGCTTGGAAAATAAAATACCCTGACAAATAAAAATATTGAGAAATTGTCTTGTGTGGCACCCAAAGGGGTTAACCTCTGGTGATTCAAGGCCGTGCTTTAAGGGTCGGTCAGTGTTCCTGTTAAGCATGTTCCAAATATGTAATGATAAAGGGTGGGGAAAGAAATCTAAATTCCATTTTTACTTAGATATTAGATGAAACCATCAATCCTCCGTTTGATCCTGGGACTCTACATCATTTCTGTACACACACGTCGCACAGAAATGAATTCTGAAATTAAATTCAGAGACACACGTCCAGTGGCCAGTGTTAACAGATCAATCACCTGGTCAAACAGCAGGAGGGGCCCACCGGACGGCTCTGCAAACCAATCACAAATGCGGGTTCGGATTGTCTAAGTCGATAGCTCGGGTCCAGGACTGCTTATGTACGGTCAAGGCAAGACACACTGACAGGCCGGCGGACAGACAGCCGCAGTCCATCCCAGAGCTCTGTATAGATTAAAGCCAGCTTCTGTGAGCCTATGGTCGCGTTGCGGTGATTGTGCCTGCAGGGCCTATAGGCCCCAAGGGGAGGCTGGGCTTTACAGCAATGGGGGAGGAGCACAGGATGGAGTGGACATCCAGCCCAGGGACCGTGACCCTTTTGACCTTGCCAGAAGGGCAGCAAATGTTTCCGAGCTGATTAGCGCTTCCCCAGCAGAGTGCCCTGCTCACAGTTAACCCTTTGGAATCAGATAGTTGGCAGAGATATTGGATGAAATCCAGAAAACATGTCATTCACGTATCTTCTGGAAGACCACATAATAAAAAAAAACAGTGAACCAGTGATCTCACTGTATTCTTGGTCACTATAACTTAATATCACTATTAATACTATTACTATTACTTCACAGTATTTTTCTTTTGCCTTATTTTACTGCCTTTCACCGCTTATACTAGAAAATTTGGTACTTCGAATTTCAGAATTTGAAAGAGAGTTCATTTCCACACAAGACTTTCCAGACAGTTTTATTGGTTAATATGATTAAAAATGTATATTAATATATATTATTGAAATAATTCATTCTGCATAATAAGTAGATACTCACGTGCATTCTGCTAAAGCAAAGCAATTTTATAAAATATAAGAACATTCTGTTTAGATGGTAAAAGGACATTAAGGAACATAATTAAGGAAACAGAATCAATTAAAAATACAGATCACTTTGATTTTAAAGTGTTACAAATAGATTTAAACAAGCAAATATTGAAAACAACTTTATAATATGTATAAAAAACAGCCTTAATTTAAAAATATTTTAGTGTTGAAAATGTGTAGTGTGAATTTATACACCGTATCTCATGTTCATTCTCCCACAGTTTGAGGAACACATAAAGTTCAAACCTTAAGCTTTTGTGTTTAAGTTGCTCCGTGTTTCAGCAGACCGTAATGAGATATGCTAATTGTGTATTTTTGCTGGGTAAACGCTGCCCTTCTGCCACAAATAAGAAAAGCGTTACAGGTACAGTGCTGTGGAAAGTATTATCCAATAACAATTTAATCTGATACAAGGTAGTGTGTAACAACATTGAAAAAGTGTACATACATATAACCAGGTAACTATATAGACTAACAGTCTTACCATACAAACAAATAGAGAAATTTAAAAGCAGGAATGTTGTATGCTGAATGTCCACAAGGGGGTGATAAGTAGCCATGGACTGTGCTGTACGAATGAGGCCTACATAGATAACTCTGTGCCCTGTGTCTTGGCAGAAAAGCATCTTCTCTCTCATGCACGCCTTAATCAGCTCATGCAGTTTGCTGCCACACTGTAGACAATTTAAAAAGCATGCGATCCTACTGAACAGCCAGCACAAGGCTATTCAACTTGTCTTTTGAGAGATACTGCAGTGGAGTCAACAGTATTGATCCAAATAAGGAATAATAAAAGGAGGGGAGGCTGAGAGCAGGTGGTAGTGGGCCAGCAGATTCAGGGATTTAGTTGCACACCGTGTTTGTATGGTCAGCGCTGCTGAGCAGCGAGGGGACCAGTACCTACTCGAAACAGATGCTCAAAGCAATGGGATGTGCCCCCATTGTGATCAGAGTGGACAGCTGAATTGTTTATCACCAAAGGGTCCTTTTCTTCAGTGGAAGGCCCGTGCACAATGGGGCCCCCACCGTACTGACATACTGAGGTTTTCTGCAGGGGGAAGCATAGGGGTGTGGGGTGAGTAGTTTGTGTGCATTGAGTAATAGGAGGTTTGTAGGGTGAGCCTCTGCCCGTACCCCCTTTTTTCTTTCTCTGTGCTCAGATGGACCTCTCCGTGGCCCCCCATCTTCTCCACAAAGCCCCCCTAAAGCTACCGCAGGGCAGGGGTTTAAATGTCACGCTTGGCCATCAGAGCGCCCAGCCCCCGGCTCGTGTCTCCTGGGGGAAGCACGCCAAGAGACAGGGTGAGGGAGAGAGGAAAGCTTAGAAGAGGGAGACACTTGCCCTTGCCCCATTGTCCATTATGATAGGCGTGAGCTGGTAACTGACTCCAAATCAAGTGTATCCTCTCACCACGTGCCCTAGCCTTGTCCTGCTCCTGCTCAAACACAAAGGCCCTCTGTGTTTTTATTTTTTCAGCCATCCATAGACGAATAGCTGCTTTGGTCATGGTATGTTTGAACGAGCAGCTTAAAGGAGGCTGCAGAGTCTAAATTCAGCTGGCCAACGGACTGAATGATAAACACAGTTTGTCACCCCAAGATGCTCAAGATCCATCCACATCGCACTCTGGTGAGCTCTAACATAGCAGAAATCAATGCTAACTTTTGGCGTTCAGTCACATAAGAGGGACTTCTAAACGTTAAAGTGGAGGGTGCAGACGGAGAGGGGATGAGGTGTGGGGTGACAAAGTGTCAAGCTGAAATACAAGTACAGGACGAAATATACGAGCTGCTGGCAAACTTTATCCCAGCCCAAGGTCCTGGCCCATACCTTATACACCCACAAGATTGAGTGTTTTATGTATCTATTTGTTCTAAATAGTGGCACACTTGACCTTGAGGCAAGATGTGTGTGGTTGCAGCTTGGCCCGGGAATCATCCCTCCTGTCAGAGACGGGAGGGAGTGACCTTGAACTGCCGAGGCACAGGCGTAGCTGAGTGCACAAACTCATTTAACTCCTGGGTTTGTTATCGACATGCTGTAATCGTTAACATTATGGATGATGAATAACTACTGACTGCCTTATACCTACGCAATATGTTGCTGTGCCATGCAGACTTGGACCAGCTAGAGGCCCACAGTGGCATCTGTGATGGTCAGGTGACTAAAGGCCCACATCACTTAGAGTTGTTTTTCTATCCACTTACAGCGACAACTTATCAGGAGTTTTAGC
>VUQR01005167.1:17725-28550 GCA_015108515.1 Hemichromis elongatus
CGCATGCAGACGAATACAAGCAATCACTTTCTAAACCCGTGGCCTCAATTCACTCTGCTTCTCTCCATTTGTTTTTAAGTCACAGTTTTGGTTGTGTGTGTGTGTGTGAGAGAGAGAGAGACAGCTGCTCTATTCAGCCCAGCATCGAAAGATGCATCTAATATGCTATATAAACAACACTCAATTCCTCAGTTGCTATCACTTCTATTTTCTTCTTCTCTATTTGTCTGTCTTCCTTATCTTTTCTTTACCTCTCTTCTCTCAAAATGTTGTCACACCTGGTCTGTCTTTTCTTAAAGTCAGTCTGTGTGCGTATGTGTTTCTGTATGCACCACTTATGAAAAATCATATTTCCATTTGTGAATGATGTATTTATTCATTCACTATCTATTATTTTCTATGCAGTGCCACTTTGCGTTTAGTACTTTTTGAGATTAGGTATTACAAGGATTATGATTAGATTAGGATTTGAATAAGGTGTTTGACCATCGTTATCTCTTATCATTTGGATAGGATAGTAATAGATATCATGGACTAGAATCTATTCTTTTCCACTTCCATTCTCAGTCAGTCCAGACTTGCAAATAAGTAAAATAATAAATAAGTGGAATTAAAAGAAATGCTTAAACAACATTCACCTCTAATGTTTTATTAGTATGCTGCACTCTGGCAGCCAAAATAATGTTTGTCACTTCAAACATTTGTTTTCTAATCTCAATAAGAATAAGTCTTTACACTGTAAAGAAAAATATATGCCTAAGAAAAATCTGGAAGCTTAGCATGGGTTCCCTAAATGAAGGTTTCGGTCTTGATTGTCCCATTAATCTACAACTTCTGATCCAGAAGTCAGTGTTTGTCAGCTAAACTGACTGACAATCATACACATGTACATGCTCTACAAAAGCATGTGAACAGAATGAGCAGATATCCATCTTCTGGGTTGTAATCTTAAATCTCTCCTCAGCCTGCTCACTGCTGTTGTGTACCCTCAGCCTAACTGGGTTATCTGTCCAGAGCGGCTGATGTGTGTTGCTCTGTTCTGTTGCAGCCTATTCATTCTCACTGTGTTACACTGTCAAATTACTTCACAACGCATTATCTCCGGGAATCCATCCCCACACACACAAATATCCAGAAATTTTAAAAACATCTACTCTACGACTATCAGAAGAGACAACAAAGGGGAAAACAAAATGTAAAATCATAACTACGTCTCCTTCCAACTCGAGATCTCTTTTTCTGCTTCTGTCACATACATCAAGATGACAAACCACCTTGGTGTATGTGACAGAATGAGAAACATGAAATAGCAACTCTAACCCAGTAACACTGGACTTTCCAGGAACTACTACTAATACTACTACTTATTATTATTATTATTATTATTTTTATTGTCAGTTGAGGGCTGGAGCCTTTGCCAATTGTCAAAGGTGGAAGGCAGGGTACCCCCTGGATTGGTCACCAATCTGCTGCAGGGCTAACACATAGAAATAGATTTCCATTCTATCATATTCACAACGACAAACAGTTTTGAATTGTGATTAACTTAACATGCATTTCTTAGAGGAAGGAAGCCAGGTACATGGAGAGAGCACATTGCAGGCACAGGGTGAAAATGCAAACTCCACCCAGAAATGTCCCTCCGAATGTAGAACTATTTTAGGATTTTTATAAGCTCCAGGGGTTTCTTTAAGCTCATAAAGAGACAATACGGCTCCTCATCTTGACAGTGCAGGTGCTCCACTTTTGTCTCAGTATGTAGAGTGTGGCTTCAAACAGCAGCCAGAACTGTTCAGTTATAGTTAGCTGGGAGCGTTGTGGGGTGGAGGAGGAGGGCTATGAAGAAGCAAAAATATTTGTAGGCATAAAAAAAATTGGGACATGATTGGGGTAAATATACAACATTTTCAAATTGTAACACAAGTTATTGGTCAGAAAAGCAGACGATTGCATTTTATTTATTTGCATTACATAGATTGTCATAAATAGACACACAAAGACAAATCAGCCATGAATTCTTGGCTTTGGGGTTGGTAAAACCTTGCAAACAAAATGTTTCTGACGGACATATTCTTAAAATTAAATAAAATTTATTGCAGATTTGAAAACTACGCCAAAGGATATAAATAAGTGAGACAGCAGTGTTGCTGCTTGGAAGGGGAAGCTAACTAGGTTTTGCCTCATGCAGAATAGGAGCCATTTGCAAAAGGTATATCCCCTTTGTCTTTGTTTGATCCAACTGTCGTTCTGTTATTTAAGCAATTATTTCTCTTTTAATTAGCAAGAAGCCATAAAAGTCACCAGTCAGACCCATCTAGAAAGGAACAGGACAATGATCCCAGACGCAGCAGTAAATCTTCAACAGAGTGACTGAAAAAGAAAAAAACTTCAGTACCTGTTCAAAGTCCAAACCTCAGCCTGAATTAAAATGCTGTGACTGTTGTTGTATAAACAGTAACACACAAACTTCGGTGAAAGGAGGTTTAGAATCATGATGAAAAAATAACTAAGTATTGTTAAATGGATTCCTGTGTTCTTAGTCAGGTTATATTTATTTTCCCTGAATTCATCTGCATTATGTAGTGAGCGTAACACTGCAGAGTAAATCTTTCTATCTATCACACCTGGGTTTAATAATCAGAAATGTATATATACATATGGAACACTGTGCCATCAGTACGTAGTATGGAAGTGATGTGCTTGGGACATGATAAACAATCTGCAAATGTTATTACCAAATGAATGCCGAATGAAACCACAGTCAATGAAAAAAGATTACTGACAAGGAAAGGCAGAGAAAAGATTAGACTGTCTGACCATGACATCAGCCTCATTAAAATGTGCCTTTTACCATGTTAGAAACATCCTCACACAACATATGTAGTATCTCAAGGCATGTCTGATGCAACACCATTCTACTGAAGCAGAATCTTCCTTAGTGCTCCTCACAGTTATACATACTGGTGACACACGGGCAGTCTCTCACAGACAGAATCACATGTGGTTATGCATATCTATAGCTCCCCTCCATATTCTCTGTTGTTTGCAGTCCCCAGTGTTTAAGTGTTTGAAGTAGAATTGCTGGAAGTCATTTTAAACCTGCCTGCTTTGTACCTGATATGAAAGACACGATCCTCAATTATTTGACCGGGAAAAGTCTACATATATTCAGATAACTCACACTTGGGATTCTAAAGGTTTAACATATTTGTGCTCAAGCATTGGTGCATCTACAGTGAGGGATATAAATTAATCGATCCCCTGCTGAATTTGTAAGTTTGCTCACTTAAAAGGAAAATAATGTCTCTAATTTTATGGCTGTTTCATCTTAACAGACAGAAAATCAACTAAAAATCATGAAAAAAAAACATTGTTTAAACGTTATGAACAGATTTGTATGTCATTTCATAAGTAAAATAGATGTATTTGATCTGCAGTAACCACAAATTGATTATGTGCCTGACACAGGGTACAATCAATTAATCAGTTACAGATACTTTAGGTCTCAGCTTATGTTTAAAAAGTACACCTGTTTGTGGTGGAGGTTGATTCTCCAGTGGGCAAGACCAAAGATCTGTCACAGACATCAGGCAAAAGACTGTAGACCTCCTGAAGGCTGTAATAGGCTATAAGACTATTAGCAAGACGCCTGGTGAGAAGCTTACAACTGACGGTGTGATCAGGAATTGTGATTCAGAAATGGAAGAAATATAAAATGACCATCAGTCGACCTTGGTCTAAAGCTCTGTTCAAGATCTTGCCTCATGGGTGAAAATGAGCACAAGAAACGTGGTGGATCAGCCCAGGACGACGTGGCAGCAGCTTGTTAATGATCAGAAAACATTTGGGACCACAGTGACCAAGAAGAGCACGAGCAACACACTACACTGTAATGGACTGAAATATTTGATTACTCACAAGGTTCCCCTGCTCAAGAAGGCACATCAGGCCCATTTAGAATTTGCCTGGGAAAATTTAAATGATTCAGACAAGGCTTGGGGGGATGTGCGGTGCTTAGATAGAACCTAAATCTGAACCTAGCTCTTTTAGCATCTACTTGACACGCTGTGCTTGGAAGAAGAGGAATGCTGAGTATGACCGAAACAACAGTATCCCCACAGCCCGTCCCATTTACCTTCAAAGAGTTGAATTGAAGTTATCAATATGAGTAATAAATGGGGGCAAAAATGCTAAAAGAAGTTAAGGAAACCTTCATGCTATATTTCAAATTCAGTCATTGTTTATCATTATTTCTCTTAACAGGTGTGATTACAACTTAGTTTAATTTCTATCTAGTGAGGTTGACAGTGTTTCTGTCAGTTGTTGCAGGATACTTTAAAAAACTAATCACACTAGTAATAATGACTATTAGTGGAAAAATAGCGTATATGCTGTATGTATAATTAAACTGAAAGCTAATCCTAATGACATGTGGGACCCTATGTGCCCCGACCCAATTAATGCATTGACGTCAATGTTTGTTATTACTGCTGGGCATAAAGCTACGATCTTCTACAGTATCTTGACTATTACCTGCTTGTCATCAAAGGCAATCTCAGACACATTATTACAAAATTGTTTCTTGGCGGGTTTTTTTGTTACCAAGTCTGTACCATTTTAAGATAACAACAGAAAAGCTGTTGTGATGAATGATAGTAAGAAGAAAATAGATATCATTCATCAAAACAGCTTTTCTGTTGTTATCTTAATATTAATATGAATTTTTTTATGTCGTTCAAACTATGTCTGTTTCATTTTCTTTCATGTGCCCTTTAGCTGTGGTGTAGTGTTTGTTTTTGAAGTTGCTGTTTTAAATGAAAAAAAGACACTTTCATGCTGTGCTAGAGTTGAATTTTTGTTCTAGACATGCTGTTTTAGCATGATCTGGCAGAGGTAATTTTACACTCTTTATTTTCTGATTTCCTTTCTCTTCACTCTGCTCAAATCCTCAAGGAGTTTAGCTCCAAAAGAGTCTATTTAAATTCATATAGGATTTAAATAGGACTCACTGATTTATTTTACCTTCCAGTGTTTCTATTACAACATGTTCTTCTTTTCCCTGTTTCTCTCAGTTGAGAAGGACAGATGGCAATTTAGGCTCTAGCACTTGGAACTCTTTATTTTTGAGTGTGTTCATATGAGTTTGTAAAAACTGGTTTGACCACTGGTCGTATGGTTGCACGTCAAATACTGTTCCCAGTCTGAAATTTCGTGTATGTGGCCACTGAGTGTGAATATACCAAATTTTCTTCTTTCCCCTCCTCCTGTTCTGTTTGGCACTTGTAGCATGGATATATGAGAAATATGAGAACTAGAAAACAATTATTTGGAAAAAAAAAAATCTCTTTATTTCTCCTCCTTTCCATTGTACTGGGAGCTTTGCACTGGCTCTGTGTATAAAAGAGCACTTAAGTCTGTTAAGTACAGTGTTGGGAAGGTTACTTTTAAAATGTATTCCAGTACAGATTACAGAAATTATGGCCCAAAATGTATTTTGCAATGTATTCCGTTAAATTACTCAATGAGAGTAACGCATTCTGAATACTTTGGATTACTTACTATATTGTTGTGCTTTTTACAACTACATGAATAGTATTGAATACTACTGAATACTATTGCTGTGTCATTTAGTATTCAGTATTACTGAAGGCTACTCGCCATACCAATAGATACTAGATTTTTAAATCTTAATATAACATGAGTAACAGTAGGGTGGACATTAGGTAAGGCCGCACTTTTTGCAGTGATCTTTAATAGAAAACTAATAATCATGTGGAAGTGATTGTGCTTAACTGTATGAAGCAGATTTGACATTATGAAACAGATGATACATTAAAGCGAATTTTGCTAAAGTGCTTAAGATACTTTAAATTATTTTTTTCTTAAAGAAATCACTACATTATGTTTATTTTTTTTTATGTCATGTGTAATTTCCTTTGCAACTAATAATCAGAGTGAAATTAAGAGGGGATGGCAGTAAAAACTCTGGAGCTGTGATATCATCAAGTACTCTGCTGTTCCAATTGTAGAAAAATCACGCTGCGTTGCAGACTCCTGTGTGAACATACGAAGTCCGGATTAGCGAGAACGCGAGTAAGGACATATGTACATGAGTATTTAGAAAGTCTATGAACTAACCTCTGCTAACGCCAGCTAAAAATGTTAGTTTGGCAGCGAGTAGCCTTCATCAAGAGTAATAAAAATCACACAGCAATAAGACATCAAATATACTGAAGTTTTGCATATTCCATTCTTCTAATGCATCAATCAGAATCATAGAAACTGAAACTTTGATCATTAATATGAACTGCATGCAGTGAATAGATAGAGAACCAGATTCTGATCTAAATAAGAGAAAACTCACCCTTAAATTAAATAAGAGAGCAAAGTTCAAAAACATATCTTCTGCTGTAAATCTATTTAAAATCTATTTAAACAAAGGTGTGAAAGTGTCTCATGTCTCATTAGTAAACAAGCTGATTGACTACTGAGCAAAGGGAACTTCAGCTAGCAAATACGTATATTTGTTTTATAATCAAAAATAAAACTAAAAAGAACACACACACACACACACACACACACAGAGATTATTTTGGACTCGTTCTTATATGTAATAGTAAATGATCTTGCTCTTATAAAGCGCTTTTCTACTGTACTTGAACACCAAGTGCTGTCTAATATTCATACTCCAATGGATGCATCTGAGAGTAACTTGGGGTCAATATCTTGCTCAAGGAAATAAGGCATGCAGACTGGAGCATGTAGCCAACCATCAACCTTCCAATTAGTAGATGACCTGCTCGACCTGGTCTTCAGGTAGAAGTTGTGATGTGGTCTATTTGTGTCCTGACACTTGCAAGTCTGATTGCAATGTGTTGGCAATCTGGTTGATTTTTTTTAAATTAGATGGCAGATATTAGCAAGTGATTGCACTCAGTCCCAGTCCAACTGAGCTGGTTTTGAAAGAGGCTGACTCTCATCAGATCACCTGTACAACTGGCGTGTGGTTGAAAGTGGTCGCCCAGAGGTTGCATGTACTGCATCCTCAACCTCTAGGCAACCAGCTAGTCAACACAAAGACCGCAAACAAATTCAATGCAACAACTTGGCAATCGCTGTTTTTCATAGTTGGATGGAGGTTGGCATTGTTTTTTTACTCTGCTGTGAGTAAGGCCTAAGGGAGGAGGATGATGCTGCTATTAAAGAGAGAGAAGGAATACAGCAGGAGAGTGCAGACAATGTGGACAGAAAGTGGGAGGGAAGCAGGGATAAAGCAGAGGGGGTAGAGTCAAATGAAAAAAAGACATTCATAAAAGACTTAGTGGAAGAAAGCGAGAGCAAAGAAAAGTCATTTTTATTATTGGAGTTTTAGCTAAAATCCTGATGTCTGCATTGCTGGCAAGTGGGATTTTTGTCCCTGCAAGAATATTTTGGCACGTCAGTAAGCTTTGTGTATGATAACAAAACACACTTAAAATGAAAGAAGACAGAGGAAAGGAGAGCAGCAGAGAAGAGAGAAAGAGAGGAGGGTTGGATGAAAGACGCCGGAGAGAAGAAAGGATTTAGATGAGACACTGACTAGTGAGACCGCGATCCAGGGACACGCAGCCCATTTCTTCTTTTATGAAATGTGAGTGTCTTTACATTGAGAGAGAGAGAAGGAAGGCCCACCTCCCTCAGCATGATTCACATATTTTGCATCCACAAACATCCACATTTGTATTCATCATATCATATTGAATAAATATTTATTTTGCTAAATTGATTGGTTGGTCAGATGCAGCACATGTGAAATTAGTGTCCTCTTTTTAAGTAAGATTATTGCATTCATAAAAATTCTAAGGATTGTGTCCCCCCACTGTTGCATGCCATAGTTATCAAAACAAGCAATGACTACAGAGAAAGATTAAGTCTCAAAAACGATGATCAAGACATTCAATATTTGATGAAAGTGATATAATTGTTTCTACCCATCTTCCTGTCTGAGTCAGGAGCATTTCTCTCTTTGCTTCGGTGATATGAATATTGAATGCATTCTCTCTGCGGGTTTCCATTTTGGTGTATAAGGACTATAATTCCCTATTGACAGTCTGCAAAGGTAGAAGCCATTAGCAGTCTTGCTGTGCACTCAGTGTGTATATTTGTGTGTGTTCCTGAGAGTTGAAGGTCAGGAAAAGGGGAGGCAAACACCATCACACTTGTCAATCAGAACACGACAGAGCAGGAGAGTGAGAAGGTGGTGGTGGAGACACAGAGAGGACGTGATGTTCTGATGACTTTTGAAAAAAATGGAGAGACAGAGAGGGGGAAGGAGAGAATACACCAAACAGAGTTAAAAAATAGACAGGAATCGGTACAGACAATGAATAATTGAAACAACGCTGAACTTAGTTGTTAAGAACTGCTTTAAAAGGGGACACGACCGCACCCAAACACTCCACACTGTAACCCAGATTCTTTTCTCTGATCTTGGTGTCTGACTATGTGTTTTGCTGTTTTCGCCATGCATACCGAATGCTGCCGGATTATTAAGAACAGCTTTTAAGGTGGAAAAGTGACTTGTGTTCACCTATAATTACTGAAGGAAGTAACCTTTCTTTGCAGCTTAATTTTGTTTACTCGTAATTCTAATCATGGCCTTACTCCTTTGGTTTAACAGATTTTAACATTTTTTTGCATTTCCAAGACAGGGACCAGGGCATTAAGATGAACAAATCTAAAATAGTCATGAAATAATTTGGATTTCTTGGATCTTGAGCATCTGTGTTTTTATGCTATGATTAGTCTGTGTTATCAAAGTCTACCGGTTAATGAAAGTGATTTGGGATTTGGCAGAAATGTAGTCTCACATGGCACACAAACAAAAAACATGAGTGATGCTTGCAGTAGCACACAGGAAGTAGTTACAGTACCTTCATTAAACTGTAGATTGCTCATCTTCGTCACGTGTCCAAAAATTTTGCAGGTTTATATCACATGTGTTTGTTGTAAGACAGAAGTGAGAAGTCAGACCTTCTCTGTAAAAATAGATTCATGCAGAGACCAGCTGCCTCAACCTCCAAGTCCTCATACAATCTCTGCCCCTTTCTAATGGAAATTGCTTGACCTTATATCAATTAACATATTGATTGTTCTCCAGCTGCCTCCCACTGATCTGAATTGCAATGCATTTTTCAAGGATTAAGACTTCCGTAAAACCCGCTAAAACACACCATTATTTTTATTAGTACAGAACTTGCTGTTTCTCATGTCAGTCATTTTGTACTGGCTTCTATTAGAAAGTAGAGGTAAGTAACCAACAATTGTAAAATAACATGAAAAATGAAAGACTGATTGTTTTATTTTTTGAGTAACCAACCAGCACTTTAAGAAGCTCATTGTGTTGTGAGAGAAAAAAATGTAAATACTTAGTTACACTACAGTAACTTTTACATTAAAGATAAATAACTGTAATTTGATGCATTAATATTATTTAAACAGTCCCATATGTTTGAAAAAAGCTCCTCTAATAGTTTGAGTATGCAGATGGCCAAAGACAGCTGAGTGTTTGTATGACTAATGGCATGACAGATGGAGAAATGGATGAAATACTTTTTATGCCAGTTGCAAACAGTGTCAAAAGAATTTATAATAAAACTAAAGCCCGCTGCTATGGGGTGAATATATATTATGTCATAGTAAAGACCTGTAGTTTGAAAAACTCTCACTGGTCACACTGCAAGATGAAAGACAAATCCTTCATGCCGTCAACAGTAGTTGGGATGCCAGACTCGAATTCCGGTGGCTTAAAACAATCTCTGTTTTTTTGATACCCACCGATGTCATCACTTTTCTGAGTACACCCAGAGGCTGCATTTGCATGATGTGATTGGACACTGCTGGAGACTTCTCTTGTGTCTCTTGAGGCATTCAGCTCATAGTGGGAAGCAGTAACCCACTATGATCAGAAGGAGGAATTTCTAAAACAGCATCACTGCACTGATAGCTCGCTGATACTGATACAAGCTTAAACAGGCATCTGAAGGGTGTTTACTGCATTTCTAGTGTGTGGGGGGAAAAGGCTCCTGTCCAAAAAAACCTACAAAGAAAAGAGCAGCAGTTCTAAGCTGTATTAGATTGAGGATCAGGGACTAGACATGTTCAAAAGCTAATTGAATAGATGTAATAGATGTTTGATGTTACACTGATGTGTAACTGGATGAAAAAACTTAACAATGAGCTCAACCAAGAAAGAATAATGCAAATAAAACTTTATAATTGTGTGGTAATGTATTTAACATACACGTTATCTTACAAGGGTTACTGGTGAAGGATTTTCAGACATTTGGCTTTGTGTAAAGTAGGGCTGGGCAAAACGATTATTTTCCTAATCAATTAATCTAGCGATTAATTTTTCGATGCATCGATGAATCTAACGATTAATTTTTCAATCCGATTCTATTTTGATTTGATTCGATTATCCATTATTTCCCCATTATTTGACTTGTATAGCAATTTCACATTTACTAATTTATGTTATCTCAATAAAAAACACAAATTTCTTCATTTGAACACTTTTTAATCAAAAAAATTGCAAAATAAAGTTGTAGTAGTAGTACAATCTTATATTAGAGATAGCATTTAACAAGAAATGAAATGTGCAAACATATATAAATTTAAGGAAAGTTAACAAAACGTTTAAAATAAATAGCAGCAATGGTGTCTTTAAACAAAAAAAAATGTAACATTCACTTTGCTTTCTGCAAAAAAGTGCTCTTCATTCACAAAAAAATAATCCATTTTGTTGCCGTTTCTCACGTTTCTGTGTGTGTGTGTGTGTGATAGG
>VUQR01005171.1:3198-42534 GCA_015108515.1 Hemichromis elongatus
AAATCGCGGCCCCCCCCCCCCCCCCCCTTCTTCTTCTTATCCTAGGGTAATAGTCTGGTTTTCCTTTTTGACTTTTCTACTGGAGTACAGGCTGAAAAATGAATCTGTGATTCACAGAAAGGTGAGGCTTGGAAAGAAAGACACTGATGTATTATGTGAAGCAGTGGAAAAGCTTGCCTTGTTCTTCTATTCTGTCTGCTCCATCAGTTTAACATCATACTTCCACAAGGTGACATATAACAAAAATGGTACGGCGAAACATCAAATTACTCCCAGTTTGATCTTTTCATTTGGAGAACCCATATCTTCAGTGTCCCCTTAATAACTACTGTACGAATGCTTGATGATTTGTCCAGGATGTTGAAAGCTTGTTAAAGTGGGTGCACGATTTGTACTGTTCCAGGGAATATGTTTTGTTTGTGGTGTGAAACTTGACATCTAATACAGCTCTTTTAAGAGTGCTGTCATAATTTTTAGAACCAAAGACGACAAACATAAGATTCCCTAATCTTGATTTTAATACCATATTATTAATCTTACTCTTACTTAATACCAGTAATAATCTTACTGTGTGTAATAGGCTCAAATATCTTGGACATCTTATTACAGATCAAATGACAAGGCACAAAACAATCTGTAGTTCAAGGCAACGGTATTGCACACGCAATCCCCTCTTATCAAATTTAAGACTTTAGCAAACCACAATTTGCAAATTGCAGGTCAACACATTGGAAGCAGCCAAAAGAAGATGGCTTCAGTGTAGTCATGAAGGGATGGAGATGCTCAACAATAATACTCAGCTGGTTGCGGTGCTTAAATAATGCTTACCGTAGATGCTAGTAAGGGTGGTGTGGCAAAAAGATGTCTCCACACCATTACACCACCAGCAGCAGCCTGAACCAGTGATATAAGGCTGGCTGGGTCCATGCTTGCATACTGTTTATGCCAGATTCTAACCCTATCATCTGGATGTTGCTGCAGAAATCAACTCTCATGAGAGCAGACAACATTTTCCAATCCTTACTCAATTTTGGTGAACCCTTGTGAACTGTACCCTCTGTTGCCTGTTCTTAGGAGTGACACCTGGTGTGGACTTCTGCTGCTGTAGCTTATATGCTTCAAAGTATGACATTTGCGCATTTAGAGCTGCTTTGCTGCTTTCCCATCAGCTTCTTTGTAAGCCCTACCGATGGTTGTGTGGTCAAATCCTAGCAGATCAGACAAGTCACCAACAGGAGCTTCATGTTCAAAAACTTGAACAGGAAACTTAAATCATCCGCCTCTACCATTCTGTTGCTCACTTTAAACTTCAGCACGTCTTCTTGGCCGTGTCTACATGACTATTTGCATTGAGTTGCTGCTATATAACTGGTGGATTAGATATTTATAAAATCCAAAGACATTGACAGACCTACAGAAGACATATAAAGGTAAATGCGTATGTAAAATCAGAGCATTCCAGGTCCTTAAACACTGAATGTTTTCATGCTTGCTGACTGCTGAAAAGCTTGAAATAAAGTGAATCAGCGACATGAGCGTCCATTCCCACGTCCACGTCCCTCTGGCAGTCAACCTCCATCATCCAGCTCGCTGGACCTTTAAAATTCTTGCAACGCAATTACGTCCAGCGCTACGTTTCTTATCGCTTCAGCACCCTATTGGACCAGCCCTTTGAGCCTATAGCCAATCAGAGGACAGGAACCAGGAGGGCACTGATTGCAAATACGGAAATACAGTGAGCGCATCCGCCTCGTTATATTTACCTTTAATTTCTCGCAGTTTAGGAGTTTGTGATTAAAAGGAGACGGTGCACAAAGCAAGTATTGTATTTTTTCTCCCGCTCTATGGATTTGTTGCCGCTTCTGTCATGGGCCTGCATCGTGTTCACAGTCGGGATGTTCTCGACTGGACTGTAAGTTTAAATGTTCGTTAATGGCATGCATCTATGTTTTATCATACTTCCTGCTCTAACTTTGTAAGGTTAGGATAAAGTACGAAGAAAGTAAGATCAAATTGAGACAGGATGGAGATTTTCTCAACTGCTTGCACTTGCTAGCATCACAACAACTTTATAGTGAAGGAATGCGAGAAAGTACTAACACTGAACATTGAGTTATTTGTTTAGATTGCTCCTTCAACATATTCTGTTGTTTTTTATTCTTTCTCTCTCTCTCTTTGTGTGTGTGTGTGTGTGTGTGTGTGTGTTTGTTTGTTTGTTTGTTTCTAGGACCGACCTGAAAAAGATGCGAGAATCCAAAAGTACAGATAATATCCAGTTCCTCCCTTTCCTCACTACGTGCCTCAAGTGAGTGTCTCTGTCTGCTTTTGCATCATTCGCTGTGTTGCATCACTACTAATGTTCCTGTTGTTTCCATAGTAACATTGGTTGGATGTATTATGGGATTCTGAAGAGAGATCAGACGATTATCCTGGTCAACATCATTGGCGCTCTTCTCCAGCTCCTCTACATCATCATGTACTTCCGCTACACGAAGCAGAGGGTCAGCGTAGTCAGACTCGTTATAAAGCAATCTCCTTACTTGCAGCTGGATGTTTAATTTATCCGTCTTGTATTTGTTGGTTTCAGAGGTTAGTGTCCTCCCAGACCCTCGCAGCAGGGATTGTGCTGATCTGCGGTTGGCTCTACTTCACCATGTTTCTTATTGACGGAAACATTCGGCTCACCCAGCTGGGACTCACCTGCAGCGTGGTCACCGTCAGCATGTACCTGTCGCCGCTCACCGACCTGGTACAATTCACAGGCACCACAGACAAACACAACATACAGGCAGCGTGTAGAACGTCGCCTGTGCTTCTCTTCTCTCACTGAACTGAATAATATTTCAGAACATAATCTGGAATTGCGTAACATTTGGATCATAGTACCAAAAAACCTGAGTTTTATATTGTAAAGGTAAACACTTTTAATAGTAGAGAGAAAATCCTAACTGCTGACAGCTATGAGCAAGCACATGGCAAGGGTGGGAAGGAAGAACTGTCTTTTTAACAGGAAGACACCACACAGCGAGCGAGTCGATTTCCAGAATGCTGCGAATCACTTCCTGTGTGGATGCAGCTTAAGGGTTTCAGCTCTAATTATAATGTTTATCACAAAGTCAAGTTTATTTTTATTGTTAGCACATGGCCAAAGTCCTCAACATATAAAGTATTCAAGTTACGTAATGATGGAGTTATAAAAGGAACCTGAATTTAGAAGAAACACATTTACAAGTACCCAGAACTAGTTTTGACTAGTTTAAAAAACAAAAAACAAATAGAAAGTTTAATTTTAAAGGTAAAGAGCGTGTCTGACCCTGAACCTAAACTGGGAGCTGGTTCCACAGAAGAGCGTCCTAAAAGCTGAGGCCTCTGCCTCCCATTCTACTTTTAAATGCCCCAGGAACCAAGTAAGCCTCCAGTCTGTGAGCAAAACATGATGGGGCCTGATCATTTAGGACTTTGTACGTGAAAAGATGGACTTTTAATTGAACTTTGGATTCAACAGGGAGCTGCTGAAAAAATGTAATATGGGAAAGCAATGCTCTATTTTTCATAGTTGGCACCTGTTAGAAATCTCGCTGTGTTCATCAATCTTTTAAAACATCCTGATAATAAGGAATTACAACAGTCAAACCTAGAAGTAATGACTGTGTAGAGTAAATTGTCATCATCATTGTGACAGAGAACATTTTTCATTTTACTTATAGCAAAAAAGACTAAAGAAAGCAATGCTACTTGTTTGATATACATGGTATTTGTTTAATGTGCGCGGTTGAAGGAGGCGTCCTGGTCAAAAATGACTCTAAGGTTCCTCTCAGTGTCACTAGGGGCCAAACTAAAGCCGTCCAGAGCTCATCGTCAAATACAATAACCTCAGCTTTTTCAAATTAAGTAGAATCAGAAAATGACTTGCTAAAATATTTATAAAAAACTAGTCTATATTATGATCCGATGTTATCTGCTAATATATTGATAATCAATAGCATACCAAACTTTTTGTTCAGTTAATGAAGTCGGTGTGCTGTTTGCCATTTGATTTCCAGTAAATGGCGATGGGCTTGGCCAGTAAATCCTTTATTTCCTTCTAGTTTTGGTTTTGTTTTCACTTTTGTTTTGTTGTTTTTCCATCCTTTCCAGTTTAGCCTGTTCATTGATATATATGTTACTGCGTAATCCTCATATTCATGCATCTAATATTTTAGGACATAAAAACACTAGATGGAGGGGGGGGTTATATTTCTCAAAGAGCCATATGCGAAACTGGGGCTGCAGTACAGGGCTGCACCGATAAGTTTATAATTAATATTGAGTTGAATTGAGTTCAACTTTATGGATCCTTCAAAAACAGTCCCAGTTTCTCATGTGGCCCCTTGGAAAAATTTATCGCCCACCCCTGCAGTATATAAAGTCAGATACTGGGGCAAAAGTCATTTTGTATGGCAAGTTTGTTTTTTTTAAAATCTCCCCATACACCGAGGTTCTCGAGGAGCATCGGGAATGGGGCTGGCTATGGGTCTTAAAGAATTACAGATGCCAATTTTACACATGCACGGCACCTGTGAACGTTCTTAGAACTTAACCAAAGGAAGCGCTTGTGATAATGCAAAAACCCAGGCAGCACAGTCTGATCAGGCGTTAAAGCGTATTTAATCTGCCAGGATCAAAGTCCATGTAACATCTGTGAGAGTCAGCATCATGTGTTCTGCTGTCTGCACACTCTACCCAGCCAGTACCCTAACCTAAATCAAACTGAATATTTACAACAGTGAAGAAGTGTCTCTGTGGTGTCGTTATTAACACATTTGGCTAACACGTGAAAGAGCTGAACCATCAAAGCATCAGTGGGGGCATCAGTAAGACTTGTAGATTACGATGAACATCTATCTAAAAACCGGTGCCATGTCTCCTGATGACACACCCGGGGCGGCAGCATTTAAAGGCTAAAACAGGTTAGTCCCAGGATCGAGCCATGTGGTGTGTCACAGCCATAATAATAACTCTTATTCAGAGCAACAACAACATCTCTATCCAAACTACTGAAGAACACTAGTAGAACCACTAGTAGTGGAACCCTTGCTGGTTTGTTGCCGCTCATTCATTATTACTTTTGCCATTAACAGGCAGCCCACACAGTGCTTGCCCTTGTATAATTCATATTTTAGAGGCTTGTTATTGTGGTCATATTTTTCTGTAATGTAGCACAGCATTAACAGTGTTACATCATTTCTTATTCTTTGAACTCAATTGATTTGTGAGTCACTTCAAAACATGTTTTAAAAGATTCTACTAAACCTAACCTTGCAACAACGAGTTAAACAATCACTTGAACTAATGGCTGCTACTATGAGCGTTTTTGTTCAGGTGAACCTTTTTTGTTACTAGAGGAATATACACTCACTGGACAATTTATTAGGAACCCCTTGCTAATACCATATCAGTCATACTTTTCCCTTCAGAACTGCCTTAATTCTTTATGGCACAGATTCAACAGGATGCTGGAAATACTCCTCTGAGATCTTTCTCCATATTGACATGATAACATCACACAGTTGCTGCAGATTTGTTGGCTGCAAATCTATGATGTACTACTGGTTTGAGATCTGGTGACTGTGGAGGACAATAGAGTACAGTGAACTCATTGTCATGTTCAAGAAAGCAATTTGAGATGAATTGAGCTTGATGACACGGGGTGTTATATTGCTGAAAGCAGCCATGGGCAAACTGTGATCACATTATGACATTGTAAGCAACAACAGGCAGGCTGTGGTGATTAAATCCTTAATCGATTCCAAGGCAGCCAAAGGGCACCAAGAAAGTCTCTCCCACACCATTACACCCCCACCAGCCTAAACTGTTGACATGAGGAAGGAGTGATCCATGCTTTCATGTTGTTTACACCAAATTCTGACCCTAACATCCAAAATTTGCAGCAGAAATGTGTACTCAGCAGCTGTTCTCAGACCATTCTCAGCTTTAGAGATGGTTGTTTGGGAAAATCCAAGAAGATCACCAGTGTCTGAAATATTCGGACCCCCCCCTGTCTGGCACCAACAACCATGCTATATTCAAAGTCACTTAAATTACCTTTCTTCCTCAGTGTGATGCTCAGTTTGAACTTCAGCAGTCATGTTGATAAACTCTGTGTGTAAATGCAACGCGTTGCTACGATAAGATTGGCTGATTAGATGTTTACGTTAATGAGCATTTATAAAGGTGCACCTAATATAGTGGCAGGTGAGTGTGCACACGTGGTAAAGTTCATAGTACCCTCACTGTATTCACGATAACACTGATTGCGTTCAGCATCTACAACAGAAACGTCGTGTCTTCAGTCTCATTTCCTGAACGTGTTCCTCACTGAACCCACTGCACAGATAGCTGCTCGCTTTAACTCATCTGCTCACATCATCTCAGTTTGCATGTGCAGCTATGCAGTGAAGGGATAAATCCCCTGTTCTCGCTCTTTCCTTTTGTCACTGTATTTGATCTTCTGGTTTCCGTCTTCTATCCTGTTTGTCTCCTTCCCTCCATCTGCCTCACAGCACTGAATGACCCCCAGTCAGCTTCCTGCCTTTCTTTTCCTCATCTCGTCTTCCTGTTATTCTCGGTTTCTGTCTGGTGTGTTCCTTGGCCCTTTGGTTACATTATGTTTTCTCCTTTAAAGTTTATATAAAATGATGTAGGAACTGCATAAATTGCCTAAAATCCAAAGTTGGCTGCTTAAAGATTGTTTTGTTTTTTTTTAATGGCAGGTTGGGAATGTGGGGAAATTTCTAAGCCAAGGTTTGATATAAAAAAAAGTCTCTAACAAGCAACCAGATAATGCATACTTCAACCCAGAGGACACCTAAATAAATTTGGAAAGTAAAACAGAAGTATAAATGTAAATTTCCTGCCTAAGCTCTTAATTTAAAATGCTCATAGGTTTCCTTTGCACTGAGTTAAGTTCCCTTTTGGGTTTCAGTACCTTCAAGTTAAATAGAGTACAGTGTGTCATCTGACTACTTTAGAAGCACCCAGTGTTTATATCACTTCCAAATGGCCCCATTTAAAAGCAGCATGAAGAGTCTGCCAGTCATAGAGTGGCACAAGTGTGGGAAAGGCAGCGCACACTTACTCCTTCCAGCATTGGAAGTTTGTGACCATGTAGCCGTGGGAACGTCTACAGAGAGCACTGCTGAAGAGCCATACCGATATCCTGATATTTGAGTAGGGTAATTGTCTCTCTCAGGAGTCATCACCTCTCATGTAGCAGTTGGTATTTCGATCCATTGTAAATATTAAAAACTGTAATTATCCAGCTTTTGAGTGTATGTTAATGGCATCCCTCCTCCTCTCTTCCTCTGTAGGTAGAGATCGTGCGTAGTGGTAACGTGCAGTGCTTGTCCTTCCCTCTCACTGTAGCCACCTTCTTCACTTCAACCTCCTGGGTCTTCTACGGCCTTCAGCTGAACGACTACTATATTGTGGTAAGACATCACGTATACACACTTGGATACCTGTAAGCTCAGCTTTCAGCGTTGTGTGCAGATTGAAGCGATAACATTTCTTTTTCTTCTTCCTTGTTTTGCTTGTTCTCCAGGTTCCAAACACACCTGGTATCCTCACTAGTATCATCAGATTTTATCTATTTTGGAAGTTTGCATCAGTCAATCAAGGTTCCCCTTCCTACAAACCTCTGCACATATGATGTTGACAGTTGAGCGGGAAACCGAAAGGGTGAAAAATTCATCTTCACGGATGGACGGCTGGCAACAAAGCTTTAGAGTTACATGTTGGAACGAACTCACCGAGTGACTTGACGTATAAAGTGTTTTGTTTACTTTTTTGGGGGGAACAATAACGAGAACGTTTACTCAGCTGAGAGTAAATTTTATGATGTCTTTAATACAGGTCATCTTGTACAGTTCTGCAGCTGTTTGTTAGACATGTGACCATGTGTCTCTAAGTGCCTTTTTCTTTTAGGTAATGTTTGCCATTAAAGATTTATGCGATGGATAGGGATTTTGCAAGATTAAAAACTTTTAAAAATTTGATTATGACTTTAAAAACTTTATATGCTGCCGTAAAGGCAGAAAGGTGCTGGGTTTGAATGCACTGGCTAGCTGGGGCTTTTCTTGTGGAGTTTATCTGGGTGCTCTGGCCTTCCTCCTTCCACTCATTAGTTTAATTGGGAATTATAATTAGCAATAAGTGTAAATGTGAGGGTAACTGGTTGCCATTTATAGAACCAACTGAGTGGATGAGCTCAAAACTAAAAGTTTACTGTCAGCTAGTGTATTGAAGGTGAAATTGCAGCCTTATGCAGGCGCACTACACACAAGTACGAATGCTAACAGCAGCGTTAGCCAATTGCTTAGGCTATGCTGTTTTATGTTATATACTCTGAAGTATAAATAAAGCCTTTGCCCTGCGATAGACTGGCGACCTCTTCAGGTTGTACCCCATCTCTTACATATGACAGACCCCAGCTTCCCTGAAAGCCTAAATGGATAAGTGGTTTTAAAAAAAAGATATATAACAGCACATGCAGTTTGTTACAGTTATATAAAAAAAATAAAAATATAGTAAAGGAAGAAATTTATGTCCGTTTTCTGCTGGACAAACAATGTGTTTTGTTATTAAATAATGAAAGGTGCCATATCAATAAATTTTTTACCATAACTGTCACTGTGTGCTGATTTCTGAGTTATGGAAATGGTGTGGAGATATCTTTTTTTCTCCTTCTTGCTGAAGCTGTACTTGACCCTTTGAAGTCGTGGAATTTGTGCTTTAGTTTAGAGGTTTTGTTTTGCGTTCAGTAACGAGCTTTCATGCATGTGACGAGATAAGTGTGTATGATTGGAGTGGTAATGCAGGAGAGACAAAAGCCTGTTTGATGGTGCAGCAGTGCACATGAGCTTGTTTGTGTGAGCATGTTGATTTAGTGAGGGCAGCGGTGGGAAAGGCTATGCCAGAGATTCTCATCCTCAGTGTGTGAATGTGTGTGTGTGTGTGTTCTGTCAAATATATGCTTTCCCCATTTAAATAGTTTCAAGTTAGTCTTACCTTTCTCAGGATTAGAGAAATAATTATGACCCTTCTTGTCTTACCCACCCAGCTAGGAAATAAGACATTTTATTTGCAAATATAATAATAATTATTATTCAGAATCTAGATTACTATTAATTAATAATTAGTTAGTTAGTAATTAATTAATTAATTAATTAATTAATGTTTTCCATGAATTTTTAATTTACAGTTTTACAAAAAAGAAGAAAAATAAGTAAAGCACATTATTTTTATTATTATTTATTTATTACGATGACAATTTACTTGCATTTCTGAGCAAAATACGTTTTAGTTGTTTAAACAATCTTGTTTAATTAATTTCAGACCTATGGAGAAGTGCTGAAATTTAGGTAATTTTTGCCATTTTTCTAATAAATAACAATACAATATAATTTTTCAACAATTTTTTTGAAAGATTTCTAAAACATTTTCCGTGTTTTTGACGTCGTCTAGTAACAACAAGCACTATAAATAACTACTATAATAGCTATAGTATATGCCGTCCTGTGTTTGTGTCTGAATCTGGAAAGCAGGTAGTTAAAATTCAAAATGTAAAAAGACTTTTAAAAAAATAACTAATTTACAGTCTTTTGTTCAATTCATGTTTGTCGGTCCTGTACTCGAAATTTTGCATGAAAATGTGCGAACAAAACGACTTTTCTTTTCTTACCGAATTCAAACGTCACGTTGATTTCCTGTTTGGCCGAAAAGGGGCGGGGTCAAAAGTCTGCTGAACGGTCAAAGTGACGGGTAGGAAATGTTTTTCTTTTGCGGATTGCATTGCAGGAAAGTAGGCGAGAGGCTCGCTGTCCTCTGTCAGCCGACGACATGGACCCTCACATAGTCGGACGGCTACAATAAGCCAACCTGCCGGCAGGGAAACAAAACAGTTCTGTAAGTCAAACGTGTCTTTTTTCTTCTTCTATAGAAATCGTGGGTCACTGTGCTTGCTTATTTGTCATTACATTGTAACAAACTTTGAACTGTGACATTTTTTCTGTAGACACTTATAAATATCAAAACATCCCAACTGGCTTTAAAAAAACCTTCCGCTGCACACAGCCTTAATTTCAACCCTAATTATGGTCATGTGAATGTCACTGTCCTCTCTTTCTCCCCTCATTGACCTTTACTCAGCTCATGTTTTATAGACTTTTTTGAAGAAGAGAAGAAGAAGTGCCCTTTCCACTAATCTATACTGACAGCTGCCGTGGCATATCTCTGTGGCAGTTTAACAGAGTTTGCTGACTGAGTTTCAGCCATGGTGCAGGAGTACCAGTCCCCTGTTCGGGTCTACAAGCACCCGTTTGAGTTGATAATGGCGGTAAGTGACGTGCTTATGTTGAGTCACAAATTGTGTGTGTATGTATATATGCAGCCTCCTAGCTCACAGCATTGGATATCAGCTTCATATCTGCAAAATATCCTTTATAAACAAATTAGGGATCAAGGTTTGGCTATCTACTTTTCACTCTTTGGGCACTGACCCTTTTGCAATCCAGGTGGTATTCAACCTTTCCTCTCATAAAAATTATTAACTAAAGATTTCAAAAGTTTTCCAGCTCATTCCACGCTAGGTGGCAACGTAAAAGAGACCAGACACTTTCCTTGTCTGCCTCTGAGGGTCATTTGGCTCATTCTTGATATTCACTTACCTGCAGTCTGTGCTGAGTGTTTACTGACTTACTGGAATGCTGCATATCTTTTCTTGCCTGCTTGCGCTGTGGTAAATGCAATAATCTGAAGGGTGCTTTTTTTTTTTTTTTTGCATGAAAGCACACAGCACAATAGAGCTTCCTTTTTTTCAGAGCCAGACTTGCCATTTAGTTTTTGGCAACTGGCCTTGATGTTGAATGGTTATGCAAAAAGTCTGTTTATATACACACTCACCAGCCACTTCACTTGGAACATCAGTGTAGCTGCTCGTTTGACGCAAATATCAAAAACAGCCAAACTTCAGTCAGTCGTGTTATTTCTTTGTAAACAAAGTCTTTTTTTTTTGCATTAGAATTACAGTTTCTAGAATTTTTGTCAGAAGTCAGAGGAGAAGAACCAGACTGCTTAGAGCTGAAAGGGAACCACTCCTTACAGGCAAAGTCAACCTCATATCACAGGAAAGCGTGTAATAGACACGCCGGTACACCGTGTCCACTTCATAGAGGGAAAAGTGATAATGGTTGCATTACCGATACCGCATCGAGCTCCACTCCAGTTAGCTAAGATCAGGAAACTGAAGCTCGCCAAAACTGGACAACAGAAGATTGGGAAACTTTGCCTGATTTGATAGGTCTTGAGTTCTGCTTTAACATTCAGATGAGGAGGTCAGAATTTGCTGTAAACAACATGAAAGCACGGATCCATTCTGCTTTGTATCAGCGGCGCAGGCTGCTGGTGATGTAATGATGTGTGGGATATTTCCATGACACACTTTGACCCTCTGAGCACCAACTGAATATTGTCTAAACACCACAGCCTATGTGAGTATTGTTGCTGACCTCCTTTATGACCATAGTGTGCCAATCCAATAGATTGCACCTTTGTTAAATTCACTTCAAAGAAGTGAAATCAGCAAATCTGCAGCAACTGTGTGATGGTTTTGTGTCTATATGGAGCAAAATCTCTGAGGAATGTTTCCAGTGTCTGTGTCAGAAATAATGCGAAAGAGTGTCCAACTCAGTGCTAGTAAGGTGTAACTAACCAAATGCAACACTAAGAAAACGAGGCCACAGCAGAAAACTATGCAGCTATATTTATATAACTCACTTACCTTTATTCCAGCAGTATTCAACAGTTACACAGGGGGGGGGATCCATTTAAATTCCACGCTATAAGCTGGCTTTTCTTTAAATGGAAAATATTTCCTTATCATACCGATGCATTGCTTATTTCCCCTCGCAAATTGCAGTTCTGAACTAAACACATAAGAATCAGAATCAGAATACTTTATTAATCCCTAAGGAAACTATGTGGGTTACATTCGCTCCAAGACAGTAACAGTAACAGACAAAACTATTTAAACAATACAATATGTTACAGATTTTACAAATTTAAGAGATAGCACTAATATATATATACAAATCAATCAATTATAAATATCAAGGATTAACAGAGGTGATTATAAATAAATGTCAAGAATATTACAGAGTAGAAACGAGCGTGTGCAAAAAGGGTGTAACTATTGCAGTGTTTGTAGAGTATTTAAAGAGAAAAAGCAGAATAAGCACAAGAACACCAGGCAACGCAAAAGTAGGACAAAAGAAAAATAAAGGCGGATTTCGGTGAGGAGCACCTTCACCCGTGCAGTCTGCTCTTGGTGTTTTCTCTTCAGTTACACATTAAGCCAAAGTGTTGCACAACATCCTTGGTGAAGGGTTGTAGAGACTGCGATGCTACACAGCGTTAACACAATAGACTGTGTGGATAACACCTACATCCGAGCCATTTGATGCTTCCCCATGGAACATTTGCAGGTCTGAAATTCTTCCTGCGTCACTGCAGGTTATTGAAAGTAAGCCCTTTGTGAAAGCTAAATAATAGCTCCTTTAAGAAGAGGAAGAAGCCTGTGACAGCTTAAAGAGGAGAAGCCAAATGAACAGCCTACCGCCTCTTCTGCTCCCATTTATCTCAGAGCTTGTCATTAGCTCCCTCACTGCTACTGACAGCTGTTACTCAGGCTAACAGTGCTAATCAGTGTCCTGGATATTACTGAATGTTCAACCAGTGACGTTATTGTTGTCCCTGTCATGAGCTCTCTTAATGACTCTCCGGGGGCTTTATGTAACAGAGCTAGGCGCCTGTAAATGGATGACACTTGAAGAATTGCATTTAATCAATATTACTAGAAGAAGTAAAACATTGTTTGTGCTCCACAACCACACAGACCTTTGATTTGAATTAGTTTGCCAGTGCGAGATAAAATGTCACGAAAGAGTGAAAAGTGCGTTTTTTTGACATTTGTCCTACACAAAGTCCTCAGGGTTTGCTTTGCCTAGAACACCGAAACCCATGTTTTCTTTTTGCATATATTATTAAGTATTTTGTGTCTCCATTATGTGGTTATGCTCGTAATGCTGAAGGGGGAATAGGCAGAACAGAGCTTTCAATTTGTCTGCAATCAGTGAAACATACTGTTTTTGTTAGTTTGCCTGTTGCACAGCGCCAGTCAATGCTGCTTAATTAGCACGGAAACATTTCCCAATCATTTTCTTAGTGAATAATTTCATCCTGTTGATTGGATTGTTCATACGCTGCGCTGTATTGATGCGTGCGGGATGTGCGAGTTTGTCTGTGTGTGTGTGTGTGATTTTGAGAGTTTAGCTTTTTAAACTTTTAAAATCTTAAGTCTTGGCTGACTTGGTGACTTTGCTGCTTAATGCAGTTCTTTAAGATATTGACGATACTTTTCTATCCCATGGTGAAATGCTTATTTCTCTATCCGCACCATTACACAGGCAGGTGTCCCTATCATAAAGGTGTAGTTCATACCCGGCCTTTGCTTACTTGTTACTTGTTAAGTAACTTCTTTTACTGCAGATCTTGAAACGCCTGCCTGGCGGCTCATGTCGATGCATACACGTAGCCCTGGTGATAGTGGCTCGGGCAGATGGTCGCATACTTTGGTCTTTAAAACACGTGGCAATTACTGCTTGTAAACGCTTCAGGCTGTTGCTGTCTGCAAAACATAACATTTTAATAGGCATTTACATAAACTAAAGTTGCTACAAAAAAAAAGCACCCTAACCTGACAAAGTAGTCCAGTGCTATAAATCTATTTAGCCAGCAGTTGTGATAAGATAGTTTTCTATAAGCAGCTTTCCCTTCCTAACAGTGCGCTACCTCACTGAGGCAGAGCTCCCAGTGGAACAAACTGAATGGACCCAGGCAAGCCATTAATACAGACAACATAATAATAAACCCAATCAATCAATTTTCCTATATAAATGTCTTTCAGGCCTACGTGAGACGCTTCCCAAAGTGTCCATTGATCCCAATGTTTGTGGACAGCGAGACCATAAGTGAGAGCCAAAGTGATGATGAATGCGTTCTGGTGACTGAGAGGCGCTGCACGATCGACATCGAGGCCCCGCGACTTCTCAAACGGGTACCTCCGCTCAGACCTTCTAGCGAACGAGGGCCCTAAAGCAAAAGAAGTGGTTGCTGTAATGTTATGGGTTATTTGTGAAGTCCAAAAACAGGATGCTTGACCCTTTATTTATTGAAATACTTGTAAATGATACATTTCAGCCTTCCAAGTGTATTGGAGAATAAAAGATGTGACTTTTTGGCAGTAACTGTCATTGTTTGGTTGCAGATCAAGTTGCCGTATGTGGCTCCTGTGAAAATGCGCAATTTGCAAATGGAGCTTTTTTTGTTTTTTCTGCATGTAGATTGCCGGTGTGGATTATCTGTACTTCATCCAAAAAAACTCTCTGAACCGCAGAGACAGGACTCTTCATATTGAGGTTCACAATGAGACTTTTTCTAACAGGGTCATTGTCCGCGAGAGGTGCAGCTACACGGTGAGTCAAACATGGTAATCAGGTGCTTAGAATGTGTCAGTGTGTAGGAGGTTTATTTCTTTGTTTTTATATAAACTTTTACAACGCCTAGTGCTTGCCGGATGGTACAGAGTCCCTGCTAAAGGCAATGCAATATGTGGTGCATGAATTATTCATCTTAGGTGATCCTCCCATAGTGTGCTCAAGGCACTAAACAGCTAGTGTCACCAGGTGTCTTTAAAGCTGCTGTTGTTTCAGTCAGAGTTACTACAGTACTGCTCCCCCTGTTAAAAGATTCTTCGCACAACCTTTTGATATCTGCTGTGTATCATGTGGCAGTCTGCACAGAAGAAAGTATGAATTCTGTATGCCAGTTATTTTCTAATGACTGAACCAGCCGTTTCATTAGGTATACCTTGCTACAGTTGCCTTCTCATCTTCTTTAACTCTTCATGGCACAGATTCGACAACCGTTCCTCAGAAATTTCGGTTCATGTTGACATCACGTTGTTGGTCCACATTTGTCGGCAGCACATCCGTGGCCTGAATCTCTTGTTCCACCACATCCCAAAGGTGCTCAATTGGATTGAGATCTGGTGATTGTGGAGACTGTTTGAGTCCAGTGAACTTATTGTGATGTTCAAGAAAGCAGCTTGAGATTATCTGAGCTGTGTGTGACACTGTAGTCATGAAGACACGGATAGCAACGATACTCCAACCCATCTGGCACCAATTTTCTTCCTCATTCAGATGCTCAGTTTGAGCTTTTGTAGATTGTGTTGGCCATGTCTGCATACCTATATGCACTGAGTTGCTACCAAGTGATCAGCTGATGAGATATTTACAATAACAATCAGTTGAACAGGTGTACCTAATGAAGTGGCTTGTGAGTGTGTATTCTTACTTTAAATAATCTGTGCAGTACCTTAAATCAACAGTCCCTAACCTTTTTTGCGCCACGGACCAGTTTATGCCCGACAGTATTTTCACGGACCGGCCTTTAAGGTGTCGTGGATAAATACAACAAAATAAAACCAGTACTGGTACCAAAAAAAGAACAAAATTTATTCATAATATATGAGAAAAGACCCAGGGAAACAATAAATAATAAAGATAAAAACCCTGAAAATCATAAATTTCACACCCGAACCTCAACTCTCGCGGCCCGGTACGAAACGTTTCACGGACCGGTACCGGTCCATGGCCCGGGGGTTGGGGACCGCTGCCTTAAATCATTTACTTTAAAAGACAATTTACATCGTGATAATCAGATATGTAATCATGTTTGCACTGATGTAATATTTTGTATTAAAATTCAGCTTGTACTTTGTTTACATAACAAATAAAAGTTTGGTTGAATTTCATATGCGTGTCCTCTTCCACAGGTTCATCCAGAGAATGAGGGCTGGACTTGCTTCGAACAGTCGGCTAGTCTGGATATTAAGTCCTTTTTTGGTTTCGAAAGCACCGCAGAGAAGATAGCAATGAAGCAGTATGCCAGTAGCATTAAAAAGGTTTGCATATTTTACTTCATTTGCCTTCACTTCTTGGTCCAGATGCTTCCCTGACTGCCAAAATTAATTTAGTCTCTCATTTCCTTCAACTGATGAAGGGTAAAGAAATTATTGAGTACTACCTCAGAGAGCTGGAGAAAGAAGGAGTCACTCATATACCTCGTTGGACCTCCACTGTTGACTCTGGCACAGTCACTTGGAGGCACCAGCTGCCGCCCCCCTCTGCTGCCAGATCCATCCCAGTGAACAGTGCCAAGGACGGGCTGCACTGTAAAGACTCGTCTTGTTCTGCAGAGCTAGTGACCGGCTCGCCTGACGGTCAGTGTGCGCTCGCTAATCACAACAAAGGTTTAATATAAACGTTAAAAGATGATGCTAGAGTGAATTTACTGACTGAGATATAAAAAGTGGGAAAAATAAATCAACGTTTTAAGTGTTTGATAAGAACCTGCAGAACTCATCGTGTGTAGTTATTTTCAAAAATGCTGAAATTGCACTACAGTCTTCAGTCTGTTGCATGCAATATTGTGTAACATTATGCTGTTATTGTGTTTTGGCCTGTAGACAAGTTGGATGCTGACTACATCAGACGTTACCTAGGTGATTTAACGCCTCTGCAGGAGAGCTGTCTTATTCGTCTGCGTCAGTGGCTGCAGGAAACCCACAAGGGCAAGGTCACAAATAAACAAACCCAGTTTCTTTCATTAGAGAACAGTTGGTGCTGCGATATACAGTATGCCTTTATTTCTAAGACACTCACACAACCTGTTATTTTGCTCTTGCTTCCACACTTACTCTAGCTCAGTTTTGATGCTTAGAGACATACAGTGCTGTGAACAAGTATTTATGATTACTTAGTTTTTTGCATATTTATCACACTTGTATGCGTCACATCATCCAATCAATTTTAATATTAGACAGAGAAAACCCAAGGAAATACAAAATGCAATTTTTAGATTATTGTTTTATTTATTTAAGGAAAAAAAGTCATCCCCATCATCTGTAAAGGGTTACAAAGCCATTTCTATGGCTTTGGGACTCCAGTCAACCACAATAAGAGCCATAATCCACAAATAGAGAAAACTGGGAATGGTAGTGAACCTTCCCAGGAGCAGCCGGCCTACTAAAATTTCACCAAGAGCGCATCAACGACTCATCCAGGAGATCACAAAGGAACCATGAACAACATCTTAAGACCTCCAGGCTGCACTTGTTTTTAATAAGCTCAAAGTTTATGATTCAACAATAAGAAAGAGACAAAAGATGATTGTTATGGAAGGTTTGAGCAGCATTTCATAAAAAGAACATAAAATTGAGAGTCAGACATGGCAGTGGTAGTGTAATCGTCTGGGGCTGCTTTGCAGTTTCAGGACCTGGACGAGAAAGACTCAAACGTTGTTTTTGCCAACAAAGCAAAACCAGTTGTTCGGTTTAGGAGGCAATTACTTTTTCTCAGCACTGGATGAAATTTGCAAAGATTACTAGATAAATTCTTTGGATTCATCAGCATCTTTAACGATGTACCTCTTATGTACAGATTCCAAAGGATCAGCATGTGCTACGCTTCCTCAGGGCCAGAGATTTCAACCTCGAAAAGGCCCGGGAGTTCCTGTGCCAGTCACTGACCTGGAGGAGACAGCATCAGGTGGATTTCCTGTTGGACACATGGAAGCGCCCGCAACTGCTCCAGGATTATCACTCTGGAGGCTGGCACCACCACGACAAAGGTACTGCATGAGCGATGCCGGCTGATATTGCCGTTATTGTAAGGCTTTTTTTCTCCAGGCGGAGTGAAATCTTATCAGCTAATCTTAAAAGCCACGGGGATGTAAGCTTTTGTGTTTATATAGTTCTGAAACAGCCTGTTAATTATTGACTGCAAAGTCTGAGCACCATCTGTCCTCACTCCCATGTTTGTGAAAGGTTTCATTGCTTTTAACAGCTCAGCTGATCCAACTGATCACAGTTAAGACTTAAACACAGGATGTTCCCCTTAAGTGTTTACATGCTAAACTGATACCTTTTTAGAGTGGTAAACACCAGCTTTGTTTACAGGTGGAACTGCACAGTACAGTTTGTGATTGTTCTCTCTGTTTCCTTCTCACACAGATGGCCGTCCTCTGTACATTTTGCGTCTGGGTCAAATGGACACTAAGGGTTTAGTACGAGCCTTGGGTGAGGAGGCGCTGCTGAGACAGGTGACGTAAATTAATGCAAATTTACACGGAAACAAAGAAAAATGTTAGGATATTCTAAATGAAGGTGGCGCTTAACTCCATGCAGGTGCTTTCCATTAATGAGGAAGGACTGAGGCGCTGTGAGGAAAACACCAGAGTCTTTGGACGACCTATTAGGTACCTAAATATTAATTTAATTTAATCACGTCCGTGTCCTATTGGTTAATGAGCAATCAACAGTGCGCTTTTACAAAAACAGCGTGATGTGTGTTTTTATGTGTCGCTAGTTCTTGGACTTGCCTGGTGGATCTGGACGGTCTAAACATGCGTCATCTGTGGCGACCCGGCATTAAGGCGCTGTTGAGAATCATCGAAGTTGTTGAGGCCAATTACCCCGAAACTTTGGGTCGCCTTCTCATACTGCGGGCACCGAGAGTTTTCCCTGTGTTGTGGACCCTGGTGAGAATAAATGACCCTGACTGCATCACCTGAATATAGAAGAATGCATAAAGCTGTAGAGTACAGATGCAGAGATTATAAATAGCTAAATGCAGTCCGGCCACGCTGGAAATATGAGCAACTAATAAACAAAGAAAAATCAATTTATGGACAAGGAAATATGACTGTAAAACTAAAATGCGTAGGGGCACATTTAATCCATGCGGTATGCAGTAGTATGGATGGTAGGATGGTAAGAAATTACAGAAAGAGAGTAAGCTACTGGGACAATGAAGTTGAAATAAAATACTTTGGATGCTTAGTAACACCATCAACCAGCTAACACATGCATTTTTCACACTTCGATTATTCATTGATCATGGATTGGCTTTCACAGTCCATAATAAGTGACTCTGCCCTTTCCTGCATGCTCTCGCCGTCTCACCGGCAGGTCAGCCCCCTTATTGATGAAAACACTCGTAAGAAGTTCCTTGTTTATGCTGGAAACGACTACCAGGGTCCAGGAGGTTTAGTAGACTACATCGACAGAGAAATCATCCCCGACTTCCTGCAAGGAGACTGCATGGTGAGGTTAAGTCTTCAGCTTATTGACCCTGGATGTGAAAGTCAGCCTCAGCCCAACCAGAAATATGCATATGATACCTTTTAGTATGTGGTTTCACCAGCATGTACCAGTTTAGCATAGTTACATCTGGGTAGACATTTCTCTAGAAATCCAACAAACATCATCTTTCACTTCAGGTCTTTGACCCCGTGTTGTTTTGTTGTGAAGGAATGATATATTGGAGGCCTGTGCAGATTTTTGAGCTGCAGGTTATTGTCAGATAGGACCAGAACATACTGTACCCACTAGCCAGTGAACATCTCAGCTGGATCAGACTCAGCACACAGTAAAAGATCAAGTTTGCTTTTCTTTCTTTTTTTTTGCCATAAAGGAAGAAAATTGCATCTGGGACACATCACGATGTCCTTACAGGAAGACTAGCATGCTTGAATACTTTGACAGTTCACTCAGTTCTGTGAGCACTCGACGAGTTTGCAGCTGCTCAGCTGCAAACGTGGCAAAGTGGAAGAGGTGTAGTTAGTTGGAACTATAAAATGGCATTTCATACTGAGAGAAGTTATCCTTTAACTGAACCTGCATATCTAAATTCATGTCATGTGAACTGCTGTAAAGCTTATTATATAAGATATTACTTTATTACACTACGCCTGTTAAACAACCTAGTATGTCTACATATATTTCCATATATTGATGAGTGTTCTGCTTTAATCAAATTTATTTCTCTATTTTTTTTTTCTTTAGTGTGACATCCCTGAAGGAGGAGTGGTTCCCAAATTTCTGTACAGAACAGCAGAAGAAATAGAAAGCGAAGAAAACCGCCTGTTGACTGATTCCATCTATAAAAGTGCCAGTATCTACAAGGGGGCTCCATACGAGGTGCAGTCTCAGCTTTTACCATTTACCCCCAGTTTTACGATGCTAAGAGTTAACAACAGGGCAAGAAAGGAGAGGCATTTCTTTGCGTTTAATAGCTTTTATGCATTGGGTAATGGTGCCACCCACTGGAGCAACTATGCATTGCATTCTTGCCGCTGAATATAAATCGTGTGATAAACCAATGGCAGTCTGCAGACCTGTGCTTCTAATCTCTCTACATCTTTCTACAGCTGCTGATAGAGATCACAGAGGCCTCCTCTGTCATCACATGGGACTTTGATGTGTCTAAAGGAGATGTGGTCTTTAACATCTACCACTCCAGGAGAGCTCCTCAGCCTCCCAGAAAGGAAACTCATGGTATCGCTTCCCTAGGGGCTGTTAATCCACAGCTCATTGATAAGAGCTGGGTACTAGGCCAGGACTACAGCATGGTGGAGAAAGCCCTCATGTGTAGGGAGGGAGAGAGCGTGCAGGTGAGGGAGGACATAAAAAGCTCTTTTGATCTGTATTTGTTTAACAGTCTCAAACAGCCTTCGTTTGTCCCCGTTCGCCATCTTAAGTGGTTAATCCTTCGTCACCGCGAACACAAATTGATCCTGCAGATTTCTCTGGTTTCAAACAGGGCTCCCACATAACACGCTGGCCCGGCTTCTACATCCTCCAGTGGCGTTTCCTAAGCTCCGCAGCCTGCGCGGCCTCCAGCATGCCTCGAGTGGATGATGTGCTGGCGTCTCTGCAGGTTTCCTCCCACAAGTGTAAAATAATGTACTACACCGAGGTCCTTGCCTCCTGTGACTTCAGGTCAGTTTGTTACTTTTTCTTTTTAATTATTATTATATTGAGGCTCTTTTCCACTGCACGGGTCTTATATAAGACTTTAAATATATATCCAGGGACATTAATGCATTAACTTAGTTTTAAGTATGCCAGAAACGTATTCTTTAAACTTGTGTGTATGCTGCCTATGCTATTTAGCACAGAGATTAGAATAATTGATTAGCATTTGATTGGGTGCAACTATGTGTTCATTTTAATGTTGTTTGTTTGTTTTTTAGGGGTTCCATGACCAGCCTGGAGTCTTGTCACAGTGGCTTCTCACAGCTCAGTGGCACCACGACATCCTCTACTATCTCAAGGTAGCATCTGTTAAGCAGATGTCCACATGCAGCGACGAGCGAGCTCTGCTTGTCCCTGATACATTCAAAGAGAGAGATTTTTTTTTTAAATGACCTGTATCGCTGAAGAATGATTTTTGTTTCTACTAGAGTACATTTATAATGCAAATACCTGATGAAAATGTACTTTCACCTTATGTCCTTGCAATATGACAATGCATAAAATGAAAAAAAAAAATGACATGGCTCACACGCAGTAGTGTTTACATATTCTTGAATTAAAATTTAAAAAAAAAAGAACATATCAGCTTCAGCTTCAGTCCTTGCTTCTGTCATCCACAAGGTGTCAGTGCAGTCTGCTAGAGCTGCTCTCAAATCTGCAGCGGCCTTTAAATTCGGAGTTTAACTCACAGTCTTCATTTGGTTGTCTGTGAAATTGAAGGAAGAATATTTCAAAATTGTGAGACAATACTAATCGATGTCTCCAGAGTTTCTTGCACCTGCACATGCAAAGCTGTGCTGAAGTAATACCTTTGATTTATCATAGAGGTTATTATTCCTCTCAGAGCAAACGGTGAGGTTTTAGGAATGAGAAGCTGGTATGAAATCTCTTTTTTTTTGTAAATCTGCTGCACACTCCCTAGATTTCATGTAATGTTTTTTTTGGCTTGTTAGGCAGAGCTGCTTAGTTTTCTCAGGCAGCTAATTTAAATGCAATAAAGTGCAGCCTCTTGTGATCTGGCACTGGGCCAGGCAGACTACTGATTTACATAAAACTTTAATTTCCATAAACTTATCAGATGCTTCCAGCTAAAGCTTAATTGAATTTTTCCTGTGTTATTATTATTATTATTATTATTTTTGTCTTCTTGGTTTGCAAACTTGTCACAGTCAGGTGCGTGGAGTTTGTTGCTTTTGAGAGGCTGATTTAACAGCATCCTGACTTCCTGCTGCCATGCCGGTGCTGTTAGACCGAGAAAGTTCACCGACAGCCTGAAGCTTGTTTGGTGAATTATTCAGCCTGCTCTAATGACCTCCCAAAACCCACATTTTCCACACACTTAATAACACTTTTGTATTTTGGTATGTCTAATTTGCTTGTAAAAAATTTTTTGTTAATATTACTGTTATATATTTTAAGGCTAAATTATTTTACTGGCTCACATTGGCTTGAAAACATCTACATGTGTAAAATTTGTAGTAATAATGAATAACATCATAATGTGGCCACCTGTTTGGTTGACCTGACGCAACCTCCGAGGTAGTGCAAGCTGACCTGAAGCCACATTCACTGGGATGGTTAAGCTCGTCCTGCAAGCTCACACGCTGGTATTTTTGCCCGTTTTTAACATTTGCAACTTTGCAACATTGTGCTTGTTGCACCACATGTAATATCCAGTATAGCCTAATCATTCTTCCTCACCAGTTTTGACGAAAATACAGATAAATGCCTTTAAAGAAAACCTCAACTTTCCTCTGTGATGAGGCTCTACAGGCAGCAGTGCTTCATATTTTCCTGAGGGACATGCTGTTAGATGAAATATTAATTGCATTTCATGGATGTGCAATAATTAGAGCGTATGTTTCTCATTTCTGTGACACATACGCTTTGGAGACATTAGGTATCTGCAGTCTCTGTTTCTTTGACATCCAGATTAGCATTTTTAAGATCTTTTTGAGCAGATACACTCAGCTACTTGTTTGGGTAAACTTCTTCAACTGCTTGTTAACAAATGACTGCAACTCAGTGCATTTAGGCACGAAGACGTGGTCAAGATGACCTGCTTAGGTTCAGACTGAGAATCAGAGTGGGGAAGAATGGTGATTTATGTGACTCTGAATGTAGCATGGTAGTATTTCAGAAGTACGAGAGCTGATCCACTGGGATTTTCCCACACGACCATCTCTGAGGTTTACAGAGGATGGCTAAAAAGGGAGTGTCTGAATGTAAGTTGTCAGAGGATCTCCAGATTGCTTTGAGCTTATAGGAAGGCAACACTAACTCAACTAACTCTGTTGTAGCCAAAAAACGATCTCTGAACACACAACTCGGTAAACCTTGAAGCGCCAAGCATTCGTTAAGCGCCTCTCCTGTCAGTAAACAGCAGGTGAGTGAGGCTACAGTTCACACCGGCTCACCAAAATTAAACAGTAGAAGGCTGGAAAAACGTTCCCTGGTCTGATGATTCCCGAATTCTCCTGCAACATTCAGATGGTAGGGTCAGGATTGGGGGTAAACAATATGAAATCATGGATCCATCCAGCCTTGTTGACATTTTAGGGTGGTGGTGGTTAAATAATGTAGGGGATACTTTCTGGGCAAACTCGTACCAAATAAACATCATTTAAACCCCGACAGCCTGCCCGAGTATTGTTGCTGACCATGTCCATCCCTTAATGATCACAGTGTACCCATCTTCTGATGGAGTGATGTATATTCAGTTCGATGATTTTGATACATATTTTAAACAACAAAGAAGACAAATGATTTGGCTTCTTTTAATGCTTTTATTTTTTACTTAAGACATCTTTAAAAGCTTCTTACATTCTTTACAATCTTTGTTGTATCGAACTGTTTTGTAATCTCTCACTAGATATCCATTCTGCACCTGCACTTCGACTTCTTATTACTTATTCGCTTGTTGCGCTGCTGAACATCCCAAAAAAGATTCAAGTAAAGTTATCTGGAATTTGTTTCCCCATGGGCACAAATGAAGACTCAATCCCTCTGCTATTTCTCTAAGAAATCTCACATTCTCTCTCTAACCTGCCTCATAAGCGGCTGATTGAATGTGCTTTCCCACCACGGCGGAGACGGACTTGTCTGAAGTAACAGTCAAATTAAAGTCAGTCTGGAATAAGATCGCAACCTAGAAGACTAGATCTCTTTATTCTTTGGTGAGCACAGCAGGCAGGCAGGAGGAGGGCTGCATTCATAATATGCTGCTGAAATAGTCCTCAGACTTGTTACTCATATTAGCATCCCAGCCTTCACTGGGAATATGTACATGATAATGAACAAGCTTTTCTTGGCTTTTCCAGACTCAGACATGGAAATAGGCAACACGGTGACGACTTTGAGTCTGTCTTTTTTTTCTGTATTTACATCTCATGAATAGAAAAACTAAATAAATTACAAAAGGTAGGGAGGTTGTGCCTTGCAAAATAATGATTCATGCACTGCTTACCCATGTCAACACACTCCTCTGTGTCTATTTGCAAGAGCTAACAAAGTTGATGTGTTAAGAGAAGCCAAGGTCGGCTGATAATAGCGCCTAAAATACAAAGCACCACAAAATAAAATAATGAAAAATAAGTTGAAAACCACTTATCGCTCATCTCGTTCTCTTTATCCACCACAGGCTTCAGATAAAATGGATGCTTTTTTTTTCTTGTTAAATTCAATAACAAAAGAGAAAACCTTATCAGACATAAAGGTTGTAGGCTCTCACTGTGGTGTGGAGCCTCATTAAAACCTAAGCCGTGTTTCATTGCTTCCTTCTGACAATCTTGACCTTCCCACTAATTGAAAAGGAGAGCTCCGGATTAGCGCGCCACATTATTTTCCGGAGGCTTGATACACTGGAAGGAAAACTTTCCACGGGATTGTTGGTCTCAAAACAACTGCGCGGCTTAAATCGCGGCCCCGGTTTTGACTGTGACGTGCGGAAGCTGAAAAACAAACAGTAAAATCCCCCTTTCGTTTGAGTTGTGGACCTGTCTGATTAGCTAATCTTATATTGGCCAGTTTGAAATTCATTTTCTGACTTGATATACTGCTGAGCTTGATTAATATGTCCGCAAACAAATAGATACAGTCACATCTATTTATCTCTGATGTTTCGTACCGTCTCTCATATCTTGTTACATTGATTTTTCTCTGCAACAAGAGAGACCATCAATCTAGCTACAATTTAGGGCAATTTCTGAGCACTGCCCTCATTTGCAACAGACTGTCAAGGTTCTGCTTTAAGTTGTGTTGTTTTCATCCGCTTTCGAATAACACCTGCATTTATTTCTCGGGGTTTTCTCGGCTCACTGACTGCTGTAGTTGACATTTTCATTCTTTGCCCTCAAATTGGTCACTGAACTGTGGATGTCAGTATGGGTTTGCCCATCCCCCCCTTTTAAAACGCTATAGTGGAAACACTATAGCAGTTACTTATCTTTTGGTTTGTTTGGATAGATTGCCAAGAATGAAAGCCAGGAGACGTCGAGCACCACCTCACAGTTCTGTTTCACTTTTAAAAAGTAATGTGCACAAATAAATGTCATTTTATGCGAAGAGCGAAGCGATGCCAAAAATACAGCGTGATCTTGGGTGTTCAGCGTTCCTCTGGTTATGACAGAAGCACGAATATGTTTTGTGCTACATCCCTTTCCTGTAATAAAGAAGGGGGCCAACTCGTGCTTTATCGTCACGGCACTGATTGAATCCTGACAATAGCTGCCCCAGGGTTCACATAAAATATTGAATTACTTTCCTCCATAAACAAACACCGACTTTGAAGGCTGTGTGCAAATCAAATTAAGCTTTTTCCCCCCTTTTTTTAGACATTTAGAACACTTTTCACAAATATTTTTGATCATCTCCAGAAAATTGTAATGAAATTGTAACTAGAGCAATAAAGCAGATAACAGAATATTTTTTTTAATGTTTCATGTGATGAAACCTTTGAAACTTTCAAGTGCTGGAAGAATTGATATTGGAATAAAAGCTAGGTTGTGAAGTGAAATATCTCAGCATCCTTTTTGTGTGTAAAAGTCTATTGCCCTAAAAAAAGATGTCAGTGTGCCATATGGCAAAAAAAAAGTTCTAGCTAAAATTTGACTTAACTGGCAACATGTGAACACAAAATGCTAAATTAGCTGAAATTCATGCTATGGAAAATAGAGGGAGCAATGAACTTGGAGACTTGATAACTTTGAAATGGTGGCTTCGATGACTTGGAGCAGGCCTGCAACCAATCGTAATAACATGGCAATAAGACAGAGTCAGTCTGTGTGTGATGATAAAATGATTAATGGCGATAAATTGGCCAAAATCACAAATCTGGTGCCACAAATGCAAAATCTCACTGTTCAGATGATGCAAACCACTTGGCTTTAACATTTTCATGGCTCTTTTGGTTTCTGAAGTCAGACATGCCACACTGATGCAGTTAAATAGAAACACCAGTGCTTTTCATACTATAACAAATCAAAAACTCTGCTGTGGAAAGGACAGACAACTGTATATGCATGAGGTGTGCCCTATTAAATACTACCACGTGAAGTGTTAGGGAAGTGACAGGAGGAAGCTATTTCTTCCTGCCTGGTGGTGCATGTGCATTCCATAGACAGTATATGTTCCTCTATACTAGTTCAGGTTAGATCATGGGTAATCAATAGTGTTTCTGCTGGCAAAGAGTAAATGTTGACATTTAGAGCACCTGTCTTTGCTCTCCTTTCGAACCAAGCCTTACCACTAGCTCTAAATGAACACAGGGCTGCCTTGCTGAAAGGCAGACTGCGGGGGGGACGTGGGCACCTGCTGAGAGGCAGAGAGAATAAAGCGAGACAGACAGGTAGAGAGACTGACATAAAGGTGTGAAGGTAAGATTAAGGACGAGGGGAGCAGGACGATCAAGGCAAATGTAGATATTGAAGAGTTCTGTATATCTCAAGGGAGCGTCTGCCAGCTCACCTGCCAGTCCTTTTTATCCTGTCAGACTTTATAGAGGGATGCCTCAGTATTTGGTGCCATCACCACTGTATCCACTGCACATGCATACCTAAATTTTACTGTATTACTCCTTCCCTCGTTCTCCTATAGATGTCTCTGGCTTCTGTTTTTCTGTTCCTATGCTGTTTGTTTTATTGTGTTAACATCTCAGGACAGCTGATTTTATCACCATTGTCTTCATAAGATATTGTAGAGTAATCCTAAGTCATGATCAGTAAGCAGTGTTTTTGCCAACTATGGTGATGTCCTTAGTTAATCAATCATCTTCTGCAAACACTTTTATTCAAGGACATAATAGACATTATTGCTGATAAAACTACAGGTAATTTCATATAATTTTTTATATATTTCTCTTAACAGCTTAGTCTAAAAAATATACATAAAAAAATTATATATATATATATATATATATATATATATATATATATGTTCGTCTTGTTGTTTTGAACAATGCTTTACAGATGCATTGAAGCAGAGAACAAGAGGAGATAAAAACACAGCCAAACTGTTGTCTGAAAATGTTTCCTGGCACTAGTATTCACTGCTCTGTCTCCAACATTATGAGGTAGTTACTGTAAGCCAGGGCCGTAAGTGATCCCCAGATGCATGCTGGCACTACACCACTCAGTGTGTTTGTAGCATCTAAGCCCTCCGTCCTTGTCTAAACTGCGTGTGTCAATGTGCTGTGTAATTAAAAGAAACTTTCCTCACAGTAAAGGGACACCTCTATTCTCAGGTGACAGTAAACTCATTTTCATTTGGAAAGAAATTAGCGGAAAACAGAGAATGGCTGTTTGATGCAAACTGGCACACACTGTGGCTCCAAGTCCCTATAGCAAACGTTATGAAGAAATGAAGAGGCTTCAGCAGCTTGGATCCTGTGTGGTTCTTTATGTAGGTAAGCATCATTTTTGTTTTCTAAAAAGCTGAGCTTGTTTCGAACCTGATGACCTTCAAATCTGAATTTTACAGAATGTTTCATCTATCAGTGGTCAATGCAATTCATAATTTGCTCCATGCTGTTTGTATTAGAATCACAAATGTAAATACCTTTAGAGGAAAATTCCCTCCCTGGCAGAGAATTGCACAACATGATTAATACTGCTGTCACATCTATCCATAAAATGTAAGGCTGCAGCCAGCAGCCAGTTAGCTTAGCATAAACAAAATCTGCCTACTAGCCCCTTAGTGTTCAATAATTAACCCTCGTTTGTGTTTAATCCATAGAACATAAAGCCTGTAAGTTTGAAAGGGAAGGCTTACAAGACTGTAGTGAGACCTGCTATGATGTATGGTTTAGAGATGGTGGCACTGACAAGAAGACAGGAAGCTGTGTTGGATGTGGCAGAGATGCTAAGATTTTCACTGGGAGGGGACAGAGGGACAGCTAGGTAGAGCGGTTTGGAGACAATGAAAGGTAAGACTGAGATGGTTTGGACATGTGCAGAGGAGGGATAGTGGATATACTGGACAAAGGATGCTAATCTAATCTGTCTCCCCAATCTAAACTAGGAGCAGGTTCCACAGGAGAGGAGCCTGAGAGCTTAAAGCTCGTCCTCCCTATTTACTTTGAAACGTTTGAGAGAGGAGTGCTCTGAAATGTGGCTACTTTAGAGTGAGTATTTTCCATCTTGCAAATTTCCTTAAATGAAGACCAAAAAATTATCATACATGTATGCTAGCAGTATCCTTAGCATCCAGTAGGGATCCATCAAACTCTTGTCTCTCCCCTGGAGCCTGCACCTCCCGTTTTCTTCTTCATCCCTGAACAGGTCAATAAAGCCCGCCAAAGTAAAATCATTCTCTGTGGTCGTTGTTTGGGTTTCTGCACCTAAGTCCGTTTTTTCCCACCGGTTCAGCCGGTTTATGACATCAGGTAGGGAAAGACAAGCAGTTTAGCCATCACTGAATTTAATTTAAACAACTCATGTTTAAACAGTGCTGCCAGAAATTGGTTTTCTTTTTTTTTTATTATTATTATGCAGATAAAAAAAAAATCTTTTTGGGGAAGTTGGACTTCTCTATGAATTTTAAAATGCCTTCTTATAAAATTGGGTTTACTTTTTATGAGGAGGCTGTTTCAAGGCTCTTATTCAGCTGGTTTTTGTCAGTCCAGTTGGACAAACTACATTTAAAATTATTTATTACAGCAGGAGAATATAGTTGTGTTTGTCTGTGTAGTCTCCGAGCGCTTCGAGCCTCTCACTTATGATGCATACAGTAATTGGGGAGTGATGAGTAAATATCCCCATGGAGCTCAGAGGTGCAGGGACAGGCAGATGCTGGAGGTGGAGCGGTTTCAAAACAGCAGGGAGAAATGCACTGACAGAGTATGTCAGAGATGGAGAGATGGGAAATTTTGCTGCTTAAATAGACCACCTAATTGAGAGGGTATGCTTGGTATATCATGTCAGGAGAGAGAGGCATGTCAGAAGCAATGCAGCTTGAGCTGAATGCCTTGACTAGGTTGGAGGATTTGCTCCACTTGGGAAAAAAAATGCAAATACAGTAATTTACTTCCCTTTTAATACTCTAACCTGTATTTGCCCTACCCTAGTACGCTGCTGAAGGTTTCACAATGTCAGTGTTACAGTTATAAACCTTTAAGGCAGGTGTGTGTGCAAAATGCAGATGTGGAAACTGTTTTTGACTGTCCCACCTGTAGTTGGGGAAAATTGCTTTGACAGGCAACAGAGATGAGATATAGAGCTTGACAGGTCTGCCTATTGTATGTGCCTGAGGGAAACTCATCACCTGTCAGGGCTAAAATAACTCTGGGCTGGTGTGTCACCCATGTTTCTTGCCTTTCAGATCCCGATTTGGATATTGAAATGATCAATCTCCCCTCTCTGCATCCACACGAGACCGATGCAGAGAGTCTCAACAATGACAGCTTTAACTATCACCACCCCCGCTTCCCCCGGCTAATCCTCTTTCTGCCCATCTTGCTTACATGTTGTGTGAAGACATTGTGCTTGTAATTGCCTTCAAGACTGGCTTAGGCTCTTGACCAAGGATCTTTCAGCTGTGATCTGTTAAGCCTATTACATACTTGTTGCATGCAGACACACACTACCGTGTGGATGAACGCCTGAATGTGAGAGCCAATTTGTGGCACTTGCTTTGGCAACACGGCTACATCCCCATGTGCTGAAATTTGGTGTAAGTCTTTTGTTCTGTGGATCATTAGCACTTCAAAACAAAAGAGACAATGCGATGAATCGAGGGGCTTTGACTGTTGGTTGTTGAATGATCTTAAGGAAAGGATAAGACAAACAACATCAATTCATTGGACAGAAAAGAAATGAAATCTGATTCTGTTTTATTTATATAGGGGTAATTCACAACAACATCACCCCATGGCACTTCATATTTTAAGGTAAAGACCCTACAGTATTAGAAGGAAGCCCCAACAATCGGACAACGCCAATAAGCAAGCACTTGGCAGAAGTGGGAAGGAAAAACTCAATTTTAACAGGAAGGAACCACCTGCAGAACCAGGCTGAGGGAGGGGAAAAAGAGAAAAATGAAAGCGAGAACAAAGGCAAACTACAGGAGAGAGAGAGAGAGAGCCAGAGTTTAATAATTGCTAATTATTGGGTGTCAGTTCAGCTCAGTGTGCTGAGCAGGCAACCACATGCTGAGCGGCTGCCCCGGGTTCAAATCCTACCTGCAGCCCTTTGCTGCATGTCTTCCCCTTCTTTCTCTACCCCTGCTTTCCTGTCCTCTCTTCACTTTTTCCATCAAATAAAGCTGAAAAAGGGCCAAAAATTTTATGAACACACAGAGACAAGATGCCAAGAGGTGAAAACAGGTGAGTGAAGAGGAAATGCTCAGTGAATTATGGGATACATTGACCATTTCCCTCTCGGCTTGTTACAACGTGACTAGTGGTGGATTCAAGGTCACCTGATCCAACCCTATCTTCAAGCTTTATCAAAAAGGACAGTTTTAAGGCTAATCTTAAGAGCAGAGAGTGTGTCTGTCTCCTAAATCCAAACTGGGAGCTGATTCCACAGAAAACTCTAAAAACCACAACAAAGCCAGCAAGCTGAGAGCGAAGTGCTCTGCAATGTGGCTACTTTAGAAGGAGCACTTTCATTTTTTATCATTCATTTTGAGCTTTTATCAATACAAAAATGAGACTCTCCTCAAATGAAGATCAGAATATCATTATACATGTACTCCCGGCAACCAGCTGAAGGATAGTGTACCAACAGAAGAAGACACCCAGAGAAAGAAGCACTCTTGGTTTCTACTTAGTCTGACAACATGTCAGAAAACTGAAACGCTTGTATGTGTAGACTCACTGATGATTGTATTTTTTCAGGGTAAAGACAACTTGAGACCGTAAAGAAACTCATTATTACCTTGGAAAACTGCAAGATTAATGTCCTCCTGGTGTAATACAATTTACAACTGAATGTAAAGCTTTTTTTTACCTTCTCTTTCTTAATTTAACTCTTTTTACTGCAAAGTAATGTGAAAATGCTAACGGGGTTACAACTACATTAAACACAGCAAACTGGCTTGTGAAAATATTACATTTCAAGATTCATGAACACTGTTCTTGTTAAAAAGAAACAAGTAAGGTTTGACATTTTGCAGTATAGTACAGTACAGTGGCATTTCATACATTATCTGCAGCTTGTACAATGCTAAGAGATCTTGTGTGAAACCTTATTGCGCTATAAATCCTGATCAACCGAATCCAGCCAATCTCTTCCCCGTATCCGTTTAACTGCTCCTTTAATTGTTGCCATGAGAAAATGAGACAATGTATGAACATCTTAATACATTTACTGTATGTATTTTAGGTTCTATAGTAAATACAGTAAGCTAGACAGTGCAGCAAGTGGGTAGCACAACAAATATTTGCTTGCCAGAAGTCTTTATATAATCTACCTTGACTCTGATCCGAACTCCCATCAGACGCTATTTTGCGTGTGTGGGTGTACGTGGCAGTCACCGTGTGTGGAGGCCCCGTTGTTTGTGTAGTTGGAGCCATATTGCATGATTAAACAAGGAATCCTGCAGAGTTTTGCATCTGTTGTTGTTTATGGCTCTTTCAGCATGTGGAGTCTGAACTGCGGATGGAAGTTGATATGAAATGGAGATGGCTCTTGGCTAAATTCATGGGCCGCATCTCATTCATAATTTATAAGGAAAAGAAGTATTTTATGACTTTGGGGTCGCAAATGTGTTTGTGTAAATATTACTGATGATCAGGAAGCTTTGTAGAGAGGTCAAGCATCACAAATTGTGCCTCCAGATATTTTCTAAATGCCTTTCAAACAGTTTCTGTAAGCAGCGTCTGAAATATAATATATACTTTACAAGACAAAGGAAAACATTGTTTTTGGATTTCCCTAATGTGTCGTTAATCTGGACTGTAAGTTTCTACATGGTGCCCCTGACAAGAGTTTTGCATTAGAGGAAAAAAATTGCATATTGACAATTATTTTAAACCAATTCAAACTCATAAAGTGTGTTATGAGTGTGTGTTTTTTTAACAGATCACTAAACATTTACAGTATTGTGCTTAAGTCTTGAGGGACCCCTCAATTGTTTGTATTTTGCTTCCTTTGTTGTAACTGTTTGTAAAGTGATCTTGAGCAAAACTTCTCCAGACTTTCTGAAGGTCAATCAAAGCTTTTTCACTCAGTTTCAGTATACTCATTTTACTGATGTGGTCACAGGCTTAGCTGTGCCAAATTACACAGGAAACAGACTAAAAGCCAGTGTTAATATGTTTTATGAGAGGTTCTATCTAATTTTAAAATTTCTGGTTCAAATCATCAACAATATGTACAGAAAAGGTAAGCAGGGAGGTACAACATACATCAACGTACAACATAAAAGTACCACACTTTGGACAAACACGCAATCATTTGTCAGCATGACTATGATCCCAAGCACAGTGTCAGTGCAGTAAAAGCATACCTTCAAAATATGGAAAACTATCAGTCTTGGATTGGCCTCCCCAGAGCCCGGACCTCAACATTGTTGAAGCAGTGGGGGATCATCCTGACATAGAACAGAACAAAAAGGCAGCCAGCATGCAAAGAAGAGCTTTGAATGTCCTGCAGGAAGCCTGGAGAACTATTCCTAAAGACTACTTAAAGAAATGACAAGTCTTGCCTGAGGCTGTGTTGAAGTCTGTGTCAGCTCTTATTCATGCAGGTCATCTGAGTCTTAAGTGCTCAAAAGGAAGGCAACTGGACTTCAGTGTTCAGTTGTCTTCATTTCAAGTGCTAATAATAGGCTGCACTGAAGCATGTCAACTATTGACTTGACTAGGTTTTTGCCTTATAGACTGTATTTCAAATTTTTCTAGAAAAATATGTAAAATATACAAAATATAAAGAAAAAATTAGTGGCTCAAGACTTCTGCACATTACTGCATATATTGAGTGTGAGCAGGTGGATGACCATAACATTAATTTTATGTTATCCTGAGCTAGTGGTTATAGTCAGGAGATAGAGGGTGAAGTGGGAAGTAATAGAACAATACGAGATTGACCTTACGACAGGCAGGTTGTTCACTTTGTAAAGCTCATTGAAGAGTTCACAACCCCTCTAAACTTTGATGGCCCGTCATAAAAAGAGTTATTTTCCAGGAAGATCTTTCCAGGCCCAAAACTTGTATGTCTTGTGAAGTGACTGTGAGTGTATAGTTCTTTGTGCAACCCTTTGATTGTATGTGATCAGATAGATGATTGTGTCAGATGCAATCGAGAAGTCCTGATCAAACCTTTTCGTACATCTGAATTCAGATTACCTGTCTGCCTGTGGATCAAAGGTTTCAAGCAGAGACAGGATTATCCACCAGTGGAAGGTAAAAGAATCCAAGGCCTTTGCCCTGAGCTAATATGGGGATTTCCATTTCAGAATGATTAGAGTCAGAGAGGAAGACTCCGCAGTATTAAAACACAATTTCGTGTCATGCCATTTAATGGCCGTCTGCTGATCATTTAATTGCTTGCAAGGTTCACTTGACATTGCTGCTCAGTGGCACCTATGATTGGATGAGTCTGATCCTATCTTGACCCTTACATCCTCTGATTATTTAAGCTGGACTGCCCCTTTTCCACCTTTCCCTCCTCACTGACACATATGGAAATTATTCATCAGGTTTTTAACAGCTCGTATCTTCGCTCAATTCAGTACCCATTGCCTGTCCAGCAATAAAAATTCATTACAGTGATTTGCCTTAGGTGAGTGCTGGATATGTGCAGGATTTCATTCTTACGCTCTCCGGGACTTCACCACTAAAACATAATTTCAGTTTGAATGGTTTTACAGAGGCCCGTGAGGCTTCGGCTTATGCGGAGAGATTTGACTCTATGGTAACATGTGCGTCAGACTGTGTTTCTCAATTATTTCTTGGTTTTGTTCTCTCGGGTTGTACTGCAGTGCTTTGTTTATCTGCCATGTTTGACAACCACCAGCCACATATTGCTGTGACACTGAACCTGCAGTCGGACATAAAAATATCACTTTAATGACTCTTGTTTGTTGTTATCTGGAGCAGAGGATTTTTACAGCACACGTGTCTGCGCATTACATAATTTCAGTGCATGGTGCCACTTTTGTGTTTTGTTGTGCGGAAGGGTAATTTAGTTCAAATGAATCCTTGGGACATTGCAAAAACAACAATACACCCGTTTTGTACAAAAGAAATTGCCTTTTTAGGCAATTATGCCAGCTGTTAACGACAACCCAGTCCACGAGATGTTGCCTTTGATTCGACTTTCAGAAATAATTTGGCCTCCAGCTCTGCTCATTTCTAAATTTAAGTAATAGCTAGTTTTATATTCTCTATTGTGCGTTGTCCAAATTTATTTTTTTAACATTGATTTACAAAGGAAATGAAGCTAATTTGATTAATAAATCTCTTTTGTTGGTGTATTCATAGCGCAATAGTCAAAATTACTCCTGCATATTCTCCAATAGTGGGAGAAGCCGGCACTCCTGGGGAAAATCACGCAAGGAAAAACATATTGCTGTGGGTGCTAAACACTCAAACACCATGCTGCTAAAAATCCTACTTTAGTTTCTTATTTCAAACATGAGGGATGTCCAGTATTAGCCACAACAAGCTCTTTTTGATGATTGTTGTCTCTCTCTGCTCTCTTCTCTTTCCCCTCACCCCCCAACCAGTTGCACCCTCCTGGAACTTGCCAGAGTTTTTTTTCCCGTTAAAAGGAGTTTTTCCTTCCCACTGTCACCCAGTGCTTGCTCACAGGGGGTTGTATGATTGTTGGGGGTTCTTTCTATTATTGTAGAGTCTTTACCCTACAATATAAAGCACGGTGAGGTGAATGCTGTCATGAATTGAGGATAAATGAACAAAAGTGAATTGAATTAATTGATTAGTGCAAGTGCTCGAATTCGTTTAGAGTGTTTTAAAAAGAAAAGGTCTATTTCAGTACACTGAAATGAAATATGAAGTTTGAGTAAGCCACACTACTATGTATGTTATAGGTACAAAAAAACAACCAAATGAATCAAACATAGAAACACAATTTAAGGAATTTTAAGAAAAAATCTTTTAAACCTTAATTGAGCTTTTGTTTCTGACTACTCCACCCTGCTTATATAGTAACTGGAAAAAAAAAATCCTCTAAATGCCCCAATGTTTCTTGCTTTTTTTCGACAGTCTTGCTTTTGTCCACTGAAGCTACGTTTAGCTGCCACTAGGAAGCGTGAGTACTTTATTGGTACCTAATTCATTGAACAAAGTTACATTGTAGCTTGCTCCTTCCTCTGTGGTCTAAAGTAGAGCCTGATCAATACTGGCTAGGCTCTATAGGCTGAAGATTGAGCTGTGCCTCTGAGCCAGTGGGCTGAACTTTTCAAGACAAAGAACAGAGCAAAGGTGATTCATGGTGATTCACTCCTGTGGCACAAATTAGAAGGCCTGGGGTTCCATTACGCGCAGTGGTGGTGGTGGTGGGCAGTGAGATAATGAGGGTTAGTCGGCCAACGCTAGGACAGAAAGCATGGGGGAAGCGCAATTTTCTGAGTGGCTCCCACTGCAGTGCTGCTGAACATGACAAATGCTATAGAGGAAAGAAAGGTTACTCTGATTGACATTGATTGGCCATCCAGACTTGAATCTCCACCGGCTAACTGTAATCTCAAATTGGATTTGGTAAAATAAAACTGTCAGTCAGACCTGTCACATATCCTTCTCCCTGATATTGCTTTTTATTCCCATGTCACCATCTTATTCCTGTGTTTTTTGCTTTATTATTTGTTTTCATTAGCTAATCGCTCTGATTGTAGCTCCCCATTCTCTCATTCTCATTTAGTCCTGTCTTTACCTATCAAGCTGTTCATCCCAGTCTGAGGTCCTACTAGTCTACAAGCACTTATAGTAAAAGTTTACCAGTGCTTAAAACAGGCGTTGGTGTGCAGTGACAAATGAGTGAGAACCAGATTTTTCTTGTTAAATCAACCCTTGTATGTTTTCTTGCACCGCTTCTGTACAAGTGTACTATTCCACTAATCAATACCATCGCTAAGTGGCTACCTCTCATCCCTCTAATGACTCGGGTAATTGCTCCAGATACAATAGCCCGCTATGTTCCTATAGTTTGCAGGTTTCATTAGAGGTGAGTCGTGTGCAGTAGGAAGGCAGAGGGGAGAAATGTGAGACAGAGATAAAGAGGATGGTTATTAAAAGAAGCTGAGGGGGGGAGGGGGGAGGTGTAGTAGAGGATGACAGATTTTGAGGAATGGATAAAGATTTAAAGCCAGGGAAAGGAAGAGGAGAGAGTTTCCACTGAATCCCAGATTCCAACAGAGCCACTGATCCTACTCTCTTGTGGCGTCTGATTTGTCTGCTTGATCTTAGATGGAGCCCATTAATGGCTCCAGGCAGGGTTTTTGTCTTGCCAGTGTAATTAGGAATCTTTATATGTCTGTAGACATACAGACGACAGGGACAGCCGGGAACGTTATTATGAAAAAGTGTCGTGTTTGTCGAATGTGTGTTTCTGAATTGCAGTTGTTATTTTTTCAGTAATGTCTAATAGAACACAATGATGCCTCATATGTTTTGGATTTATTCAGTGGATGGTTAATTTCCTGACTGAACGTATGTTTTTGTGACTGTGTCTGATTTGTTTCCCCACCACATGTTCTGCAAGAAACTGAAGAGAAACCAATGTCTGCTCCTGATCAAAGTGTAAATGATCCGCGATGCTGTCAGTTTTTTTTTTTTTTCCTTTTTCCCATTTGTGCATATTTGATGTTCCCCAGCACAAAACAGACAGTGAAGCACTGATGTCTTCTGCTCTTGTATGAAAAAAGAATCGAGACTCCAAATGATTTACAGATGAAAACTGTCAACACCACCCTTGCCATTCAGGGAACTTTGAGAAGAATATTGCCTCAGAGCCTTTTGTGACAAGAGAACTATTGTTCTGAGTCTCAGTGGACTTTAGATGAAGTGAAATTGGAAATGAAGAAAGGGGGTGAATTTCAGCTTTCAGTTCTACCTACACCACAGTAAAAAAATATGAAGCAGTTTATGTAAAAAATGTCTCATCTTGTTACAAGAAGATGATCAGCATAAGCTGTGTTGCTAAAGCAAGGTCATAAACTATATCCTGTTTATTTAGGCGAGGTAACACTTGAATGTATGTGACATCTTTGCTTCTGTATTTCTCACTGTAATGATTGCAAGGCCATTTACCTGCAAAAATGTATTCAACGTCTATTCTAAAAAATAATAAATCAATATTTGTTATGCCACAAAATAGCTAAAATGAATTGGTCACGTTCTCAGATGTATGGATTTGATACTTCTCTCTGTGTGTGATACTGATTGGCTCCATCTGGCTTCTTTAAACAGACTTAATGTATCTACCAAAATATAAGTGCATTATTGGTATCCTCATGATGCATTATTGAACTCTGCAGGACTGAAGTAACATTGGTGGTGAATAATGGTCCCAGTGTATTTGTGGAAGAGGCAGGTGGTTACAGTGGTAGCAAACATGTCAAGACCAATATGCAATAGGTTTGTTTTGTATAAAATATTACATCTCAGCAGAGTATACAACGCTGTGAAAAAATATTTTCACCCTTCATAATTTCTTAGTTTTTTTAGCAGTTATGTGTTTCACATCATCAAATAAATTCTAGTATAATATGAATTTAATGTTGGAGCAAGATAGCCATAAGTAAATGTGAATTGCAGATTTTAAATGATGGTAAAGAGGCATCCAAACCTACCTGGCCCTGTGTGGAAAAAGTCATTTTCCCTCTTGGCAGCAAGAACTGCAATCAGGCATTTGTGATAACTGGCAATGAGTCTTTCAATTCACTGTGCAGGAATTTGGACCCACTCTTCTTTACAGATTTACTTTAATTCAGCCACATTAGGGAGGTTTTGAAAATGAACGGTCCGTTTGTGATCATACCAAAACATCCCAATCTGTGTTGTTCAAATCACTCCAAAACCTTTAGAGCAGAATTTCATCAAACATAGCAAGTTGTCCTTAAAGAGGCAAAACATGCTTTGGACCATCTCACTACCACCACCATGTTTGGTGATTTGATTTTTTTTTTTTTTTATTTAATGCTGTGTTCGTCTTTTTAAGATATAACAGGAATCAAACCCAAATCTTTTGTCTTGGCCTTTCACAGATAATTTTCCCCAAATTCTTGGGATCATCCAAATGTATTTTGCCAGATGTGAGACAAACCTTTGTGCTCTTCTTGAACAGCGTTGTTGTTTTCTTTGTTTGTTCTTTACCTTGGCTCTTTCCATTTTTGCAGTCTCTTTCTTATTGTTGAACCATGAACTCTGACCTTAACAAGTGAGGCTTGCAGGCCTTGAGATATTGCATTGGGGCATTCTGCGAGCTCCTGGATGAGTTGTTGATATCATGCAAACATTTTGGAGTCATTTTGGTAGCTCGGTCACACCTGCGAAGGTTCACTACTGTTCCAAGTTTCTTCCACTTTGTCATGGCACAGTGGCCCGTGGAAATGGGATGGACTCAAGTGCAGTTTCAAAACCGGAGGCTTGAGGTGTGGTGTAACAAAAGAGTCTTTATTCATAACACTTGGAAGCTAACAGAAAACTCAGACTAGTACTAAGAAACGTAAACTAGGCGTCTGAAGCAAGAGGAACTAAGACCATAACAAAACTATGACTATGTTGCTGGGGCGACTGGGTGCAGGGACTGGGCAGGGGAAACTGTGGCGGGCCAGGGCACTGAAACAGAAGAGAGGGCAGTCAGGGGAATCTAACAGAGAGCTGCGAATCAATCCAAGAATAGTTACACTGAGCTGCCTTACGTGCTTGCAGGTGGAGGTTGCTTGGAGGGCGGAGGCAG
>VUQR01005173.1:3133-28978 GCA_015108515.1 Hemichromis elongatus
TAAAGATGTTACACAGTAATAGATTATCATCACCAAAAGCATTTTCCTTTTTCACTCATTTTTTTTTTAACTGACTGAGCAATTACTTTAGTGAAGCAACATGATTTTTGCAGTTATCTCTTCCTAATTAACTTAGGTCATTATGGTCTGGCGGCTCTATGCATTAATAAGCAAAGTATAAACTCTAAGATAAAAGAAGATTACCAATTTGAGTTTAATTTAAAATTCATCAGTAGCAATAAAAAATAAATAATTTAAAAAAGCATCTAAAAGCAATCCATATAATTTTATTTTTAATAAAATTATATAGATTATATATTATATATTAGATAGATTAGATATATATCTTAATAATTAAAGAGTTGCATCAGGAGGTGGTCGCCATCCTCAAAAAAACAAAAAAAACAAAACAAAAACAAAAAAACAACAACAGGTGAAATCAGAGTCACAGCTCCTCCCGAAGGGAAAAGGCTTTACTAAAACTTTGGTGTGTTATGCTGATGTCAGCATTGTTAATGCTGAAATGATCTAGCACAGTAATCTTTTTGTGTCACTGTGAGTTCTTATAATGTTTTTTTGAAAAAAGTTTTTAAAGAACTGAAGCAACAAATGAATAACAATTGCTTTAAAGTATTGCAAAATGCCCCTCCAAACTAATTCATGTGATCCTGACCTTTGACCTATTACCTTGAGGCATTATATTTTATTAACTTTAACCATATGATTGGAGCATATTTGGCTGAGATCTTTGGCTTCTATAAGCTCCAAAATCTTTACATTATATGATATATAATTATGAAATGTGTGAATTTGCAAAACTTTGATCTTTGTGACATCATAGGATAAAAACTGAGTATTATAAAAGTAATAATTGTGTTGTTGTTTCATATATTATTCTTAAAAATGTTTTTTTAAGGTCAGCTTTGACCATGGGTACTAACAATGAAAGTCAAGGACAAATGCTTAGCCAACCTATGTACTCATGTCCCCCACCGCCCAGTATGATTTTCACATTTGGTGTGACCTTTGAAGATGAATCAAAAAGCTATTGATGTGGTAAAAAGGACCTTGCATGAAATCAACCTATAGACCGTTGTCCAAGAAGTAAGCCAAAGCTTGCAAGCTTAAACGTGAAGATACAGAAAAGCTCAGTAGTGTCACAAATTCTAAGTAGTAAATAGCTAAACAAAAAAAAGTGAATAAAGGCTTTTTCAAATAAAGTTGATCATTGTATTTACTGGCCACACACAGAAGTTAAGCAAGTATGCCTTTCTGCTTGGGCTGGCTGGAGAATGCACCGAAGCAGGAAATATATTAATAACTGGTTTTGCTGATCATTCAGACTTTAAAGGATAAATGCAGGTCAGACATTTAAAGTAAACATAAGTGTGAACTTTGGCATAGCATACACTTACATACAGAAAAGGTTTCTACCCAAAATGCTGACTTTAATTGATTTTATTACCTGTAACTTTTCCTTGGTTTGTTACATAATTACAATGTAAAATGTTTTATTTGATGGAATCTGGTCAAATGAAAGTTAGTTTATTGGTACAAATTCAGTTTATGCCAAGCATATTTTTTGAACAAATCAACTTTTGATTTTTATTTATTTTTGTTTCATTTTACTCCATATTATTGCATCATGTTTGTTTTGGGTGAAGAATCATCCTTTTGAGTATAGTTTCTAACAAAACTTTCTATTTTCAACCAGACTATAGTTTGCCTGAATAAATGACAACACCATAAACAGTTCGATTTGATTACACACAGAATATCTGGATGGCTGATGCGAGGCAGCTGAGTGTAAGCATAATAAAATCCCTCTCATAAAGCTTTAGGAGGAGAAGCAAAGTGTTAGGAAAGATGTTTGTTGGTATACTACATGGATAAGTGCAGAGTGCCAAAAAGGTTCATTATTTCCAGTTTTATTGAATGCATTTTATTAAATGAGGAAAAACCAAATGAGCAACAGATATTAGGAACATCTTTTTTTCTGCTAGTGAAGCACTGAGCCCGTCTATATTTAGTCAGAATAACAATTAATGCAATTACTACAATAATAGCAAGTGGAGAGAGACTGCAGTGAACACTTTCTTTTATAATTAACATTGCCAGTACAGAATAATTGTCTTTGCACATAATCAAACCTCCATCAGCTAAAAAGCATTATAAAGTGATGGAGTTCTTTTTTCAGTTACATTAAACAACATTTCCAAACATGTCTTTTCTTACTCCAGGTATGTGTGATAAGGCTCTGTATTTTTATGAGCATGTATTCTTTTGTTTTTAAAAAAAAGTGTCAGTTTATAGTTGCAGTACTGCTAAGTTTCTCCTACCTGTAGAGCTGGGTGAATCCCATCCTTTATTTCCTAAAGCTTTCTAATTTCTATATAACAAAACTGTCAACTGGAAGTGTTGGCAGAATGTGGGACAAACTACGTGTTTCAAAGGGAATAGGTGTGCATGTGTGTGTGTGTGTGTGTGCATGCGTGTGTGTGTGCCAGAAATGTTCCTGTCAGTCCTTTGTGAACCACATCCCTTCATCCATTGTCAAAAAATTGCTGTGTTGAGGGAACTTTAATATAAAAAATAAAAATAAAAAATTACACAGGTCAGCAAAGAAAAGCCATTTAAGTTAAGAGATTACTGGAAATCTAACCTGCCTTTTTCAAAGATAGTGATTACATCAAATCTCTAGAATTTTAAGTATTATTATACAAAGTCCTAGAGAAAAAGAGTCTGATATTTTTTTCTTCTTTTCCTTGAATATTTTTCAAACCCAGGAACTTGCACTAATTCCAGAAGAACTTATAATTAGATGAAGAGGGAGAGAAGCAATTTATCTCAGTATGGCCTGCTTATATGAAAAAGCAGTCTGGCTTCATTGTGCCATCTGAGGTCATTTAGTTTCAGAGTGGCCCTCTAGCCCCTGGGACTATCTACCTGAATCATCCATTAATCTTCCACTCTAACAGAGGTCTCTGGCACTTGCTGCTTTATGCAAGGCCCCTTTGTCCGAATAATATAAAAGCATGCCATTCTACCGGGGAAAAAAAAAGCACTTACTGCTTACCCTGTGATTACTGTATTATCCGTGCATTCAGTGTCACTTAGGTTGTAATTTGTTTATGTTACTGAAAGACTTAAGTAATGGTCATTTAAAATAACAAGTGTAACGTTTACAAAGGTTTTAATTCAATAGAACAGGGCTTATAGCAAATTCATTGCTTCACAACTGAACTTCACTGAGGAGAGAAGTTGATCTGAGACACAATTATTCAGGAAGTCCCGACAGTGTCATTTATGTGCACATTGGTAGTCAAGACCACTCACACTGCCAGAAGCTACACTGGGAGAAAAAAAAGATGTGTCAACACTGAATGAGTGGTACCCCTCAGAATATCAAAAAAGCATTCCTGTCAGCCATGGCTCTGTACAGTGGCTGCTGCATTCAGTTCTATTCAGATGGTTCAGATATGAATGCCTTGCTTCAGAATCAGTCTGGACAGAGACTGATTTTTTTTTACATCTCCCAAATTCTACTAAAATAAATCCATAAACTGCCACCTTTAGCACCTAGAGAGGCAATAAGAGTTATTGCAGGTCACTATAGTGTGTTTCTGAGTAATTCATTTTTATCCTGTGCTGAAATACTTCTATCCTGATATGACAGGAGTCTCTCCGAAAATGATAACAACTACAAATAGTACAGGGTACCGCTGATTTTTTCCCCCTGCATCCCTTAATGTTAGAGGCAGATGGCTTCCCCTCTCTAAGACTGGTTTTGTTGGAGGTTACTTCCTGTTAAAAAGGGAGTTTGTCCTTCCCACTTTCATAAAATTCTTACTTTATGAAAGCGGGAGTCACAGGAGGTCATGTGATTGTTGGGGTTTTTCTGTATTACTGTGGGGTCTTTACCTTACAATTTATAGTTCCTTTTTCAGCGGTGATTGTTGTTGTGATTTGGCACTATATTAAAAAAAACTGAATTGAACTTAATGATTTAAATATTGCTGTGGTCATATTCAGTGAGGTCGGGTGGCTGTAGTTTACCCATGAGAACGTTGGTGGATCCTTGGCTCCTCCAGTCTGCATGCCAAATACTCTCTGATGGATCCATTGGAGTGGGAATTAGTGTAATTGGTAGATAGAAAGTGAATGAAGCATGTTGTATAAAGTGCTTTGAGTGCTTCAGGAGAGTACAGAAGCGTTGTATAAGAATCAGTCCATTTACCATTTACGATGCAATCGCACTACGATGGCTATTAGAAGGCTACAGCCCTCTCTTTCCCTGAAATTGGATAACTGAGCTTTTCTGTTTTCACCAGATCCCAGCTGAAAACCATCAGGAGATTTTTCACCAACACTTTAGACACCACTCTACACCGCCATCATTCAGCACAGTTAGGAAACATGGAAAATCAATGCTGAGGCACATTGAAGCCTTTCTGGCAGTTGCCCAATACCTTACAAAGACATTTTCAGCTGATTTCCTTTACGGGGATTAAGGCCAGTCTTCAACTAAAGAAACAGTTCAATGAAGATCTGCATTTCAAAAGTTTTTGGTCTTTGACCATGTCGATATGTGGAAAATAGTACAGTCCTGTGTTTTTACTGTTTTTTGTAGCCGTAATAATTGTTCTGTTAATTACTGTCTATTTATACTTTAATTTTGAAGATTTTCTCTTGTAGTATAATACCGGTTTTTCTTCCATCTTTTGTTGCTTCCTGATTGTCCGCTCTTCACTGGTAGACATGCTAGATTTTTATTTTTGCACTGACCAGACAGTTATTTACTTTACACTGGTGTTACTTACTTTGTATGCCTCTGTATCCTACATTTGACTCTGCTCTTCACTAAACTAATCCACGGTAGGTTTTTTTTTCTCCCACTTACAGCTGATAAATCTTGGATTCCTCACTCTTTTCATTGTTTATGTCAATGAGATGATGCAGGGATGATAAGATGGCATGAGCAAAGCTGTTGCCCAGTTTAGCTGGAAAGGCTGGTCTGGCAGGTGTGGCTCATTGTCAGAACAGAGAGAGACTGACTTGCCAGGATTATTCACAAAACTGTTTGGCACAACAGGAGGCTCTGCAGCACAGGAAATGAGGCTTGGTTAACATAAGGACAAGAAAACGTGAAGCCCTTGCCACGCTGCCCCGATTGCTGACAGAACAATCCAGCAGAGAGGCAGGAAGAGCCAGGATAGATTCGCTGCTGCAGGTGTTTAGCTAATGCAGATCAGCTGTGCCAGCTGAGGATCCAGCTGGAGATGGGGGACAGACCACGCCCAGGAATCCTCACAGACATCTGCACAAGGAGACAAGGGGAGTGGAGAAAACAGGAAAAGCAACAAGCAGGTCATCACTAGAAGCTTGAGGGACTGTGACAAACTCCAAATCAGCCATCTGCATTGATTTTAACTCTTTATCGTTCTGTCAGAACTACAGGTCACATGATTGTGTAATACTCTGTAAAGAAAACTTAGCAAGAGCCATTCTTTCGGTCTCTGTGTTGTAAACAACAAATTCTGAAATCTTAGACTTTTATGATTAGAAAAAAAATTCTTTGTACTCTGAAACAGTCTGTGCTGATGTCTTGTATGAGATGACCCAGTAAACTGAACTATGAAACATCCTGATACATGCTCAATCATCCAGGTAAGTAAATCATCTGGACACGCTAAAAAAAACATACGCCCAGATGAACAGAATCAACCTTTGGGGAACTATGAAACATTACTACAGAGCTCTTGAATTGACACCCATCCTTTATCTAATCAAGCTTGTAATTATTTAACATCATTAGTGACAATATTTGAAGGTTATAAAGACTCACCCCTAACACTGCTGTCTATAAGGTTTACTATCTGTATGCAATATGGTCCTTTCCACACTTCAGCGGCCTGTGTAGGGTGTGAAGTCTCTAAATTGCATGGTCCATATGGCCCTTAATGCTTCTCAGCAGATCTGCTGAGCACTATTTTAGCATACGGCACCCCGCTGCCTCTAAGTAGCTAATTTGGGTGTATGGAAATGAAATGTCCACACTCTGTATTTACTGTAGGACACTCCTCCGTTTGTACTATAATAATAATTGCGACCAGAGAAACACATTTAAGGGTCAATCAGCTTTAATAGCTTTGCTCTCAACAGCTAATAATCAAAGCTCCATTTCTGCAGATTGCATGTTATGAAGTTATAAAAGTATTTCAGTTTTTGAAAGAAAGAATATTAAGTTGGAATTAAATGTTTCAAACAGCATTAAATTCAGTGGGATGGGGGTGGGAGGGGTGGGCGGTGTTAACGGGTTGATTCAGTGGGCCAAGGTGCCAGAGATGACACATATCACACAGTGAACACGCTGCCATCTTCCACGCTGGTGTTAGCTATAATGTGTGAAGATGAGTCCTTGCATTCCAGAATTCATGATTTGCAGCAGCTGATTAACTGTGCAAATTTAGGAAGCAAGTTAATGCATCAGAACAGCATTATCCAGTTTATGGTTTATTAATGCACTGGGCTTTGGTTGTTGGAGTATTTAACATTTAAAAGGTTTTCAGTACTCTTAGTATTTCAAACAGCAACTTCAATTCGTTGTTTCCTCTGTTTCCATTATACGTGTTGTTGAGCCGACAAAGCAGAAGATCGCCTTTAAATGTTAATGTGGAGGATATAGCTCTGATGTGAACGCTAATGCTGCAGGAATCTAGGGAACAGATGGTGTCCAGAGTCTTAAAAAGTTTAGATAATATCTGGCAGAGGCAACTTTGGATGATTTCTACAGGAGTTTGTGTGTCTGAAAAGACACCAGAGATGTATAATTCTTATTGTGAGAGGCAGCAAAAAGGGTATTTAACTAAATGTTCAGTCTCATTCGATACCCTGTAGGAGCTGAAACTGTAATTATGCCAGATGAAAGTATATCCTTTTTTTTTTTTTCTATTTTCAACCTAATTTGTGCAGATTATAGCTTCATTATGACCACAGACTTTAATGACATGTACAGGATATTGCAAGCAACAGAGCAAACAGTGAGCTGTCATGTTGTTTCAAGAGAAAATCAAAAGCTTTCAACTCATTCGCTGCCTTAAAACAGACATATCCTTCAGAGGATCCATACGATAGCGTCGCATTTTCCTAAGATTATCTAGCAAACTCAGTAAATGCGTACCAGCCAGAAGGCAGCGATCTAAATAACAGTTCAGGGATCAAGCAATAAAGCCAATGTCTCTGTCTAGCCTTTGCACTGTAGAAAAAATATAGCTTAATCTTGCTCAAGTGAAGCTTACCTCTAACATAATATGGTACAGTGAGTAGAGAGGTAAGCCTTTGCTTATGAATAAAAAAAAGAGCAGCAGTTTTCATCACACCTAGTGATACACTTTTCTTCATGTCAAGTTTTTTTTCTTTATGTATATCAGTAAAGTTGTGCTGTTCTGTCAGTTCATTCCAGTAACACTACAAAGTAGACAAATTGGCACATTTCACTGAAAAACTGGTAGACAGGAGCTTTTCCCCTGCAGGAAAGGCTCTTTCTTTTTTAAGAAGCTCAATTTTAAAATCATCTACATCACGCATTCATGGACAATGTGTCAGAGAAGAAACACTGAGAACAACCTCTGGAGGACAACAGGAATTGAATGCAACTTTATGTTTAATCCAGCAGATAGACTATCTGTATTGTATAAGCCAAAAGCTCAGTGTTCAGACAGCTCTACACGCTGGAGCTCACTATTTGCTCCTTATTTCTTTGCTGTGTAAAAATCAGCAGATTCTCTACTTGCTTGGACTGTATTATTTATCACAGTGAAGAGTTAAAAAAGAATAAAATTAGTGCCCGGACACTGAAATAGAGTTTCTTCAAGTTACTGAAAAGACAAAAAGGAAAAATTTCAGTGCTACTGAGATTTTGGGAGATGGACAGCGTGAAAGAGGTGAAATGGGAAAAATCACATCCAGAATTCTTCTACTACACATTACATTTGAAAAAAGAAAAAAAAAAAACAGGAAACCAAAGCAACATTTTATGTCATAATAAATATAAAAAAGCAAATAATAGTGAAATGATTTGACACATTTCTTGCTGTCAACAAATTCCATCAAAAACACTAAAACTGCCAGAGGGTTAGTCTGTCTTTGTTTAATCTGACTTCTACAGACCTTTAGCCCGATGACATCAATCAGGTCACAGATATAAAATTATAATGCTTATTATTTAATTGGGTTTAGTTTTAATTAGATTCCAGATTGGATTTTCTTGTTTCGTTTTTTATTCTTTGAAAATGCTTACATTTATGGAAATGTTTCCAAGTTCCAAGTCCAAGTTTAGTTTTAGTTAAATACCATAACCTTGGTTCAGATGAAGAATCGTAACAACGTCGATCAGTCTTTGTCCTTCTCCACAGCATCAAATTTCAATGTCAATCTCCTTGATGACCATTCACTAAACTTTGTACCAAAAATTCATGGCTGCCTAATGGCACATTGTAATAGCTATAGGAAGAGCATTCAGTTGAAAAAATAATATTTAGCTGAAATCTTGGACATAATTCTATTTGTCCAAGGTAAATGGACCGGTTCTTATATAGCCCTTTTCTACTCTATCATGAGCGCTCAAAGTGCTTTACACAACTTGTGCATTCACCCATTCACACAAGCAGATATTTCCTCAGTGCTTTCTACCTAACATTCACGCATACACAGTACATTTTGAATAGCGGTGACAGAAATGTAGCAAAGTGGCTGTCAGCTCAAAGCAGTGATCCTAGATCATACCGCGATACATCTCCACTGATGGCCACTTTCAGCATAGTGACAGCACCTCTAGTGAATATGAAGTCAAAATAATAAATGGTGCCAGACATTGGGAAATAGAAAAGCCATACAGTGTAACTGAAATATTTGCTGGTAGGATTAACATATTGTTAGTGTTTGTTTGCACAATGAAAAAGAATATTGCTAGCCAGGAAGTTAAGCATTCGTAACAGTGCACAGAGTCTTTGAGTATACCTTTTCACTGCTATTAGACGATGTTTGTCTGCAGTTTGTCTGACTTCTGTTACATTTTTGAGAGATCTGATCTCAGTGACACAGCACTAAGTTATCATTCCAATCACGTTGTTGTTGCCCTCTGCAAGAGAGGCACTGTGTATGTGTGTGTTTGTGTTTGTGTGTATGTTTCATTGTAGCGACGTGTTTACCGCTTTTTGAAGAAAGTTGAGAGCAAAAGTGGGTCATGCTTGGGATAAGTGTTGCTATATTTGTCAAAGAAATCAAACCAGTAAAACTTGCAGGGACAATTGTCCATCACTTCCACCACTGACAGTTTCTGTGTGACCCAATAATTGCCTTCCAGCCACAGATTTTGTGAACAATGCAGAAGCCAGTGTTAGCGATTTAGTCCTTAACTTATTCTGCTCTCACAGCAGGTTAGCGTGGAGGGAAAAATAGTCACTCCCCACATTTCCTGCTCTGTTATTGAAAGAAGACACATATTTTTAAGACTGTGGTGCTAAACAAGTGCACACGTGCAATAAAAAAGGACAATTTTTGCCACAACTGCTGTCATATTGAATAGAATTTACAACTTAGTGGTTTAGAAGCTAAATCTGTCTTTCTGTTTTTAAGACCTGTGAGAAACAAATCATGTTCTTAGAGAAGTGACAGTCTATGAGTCTCTCACAGTGGCCGACAAAAATAACGTTAAAGCATTGATTCCCCTGAGTGCTATTAAGTTGCCTGTCTGGAGCTGACATGGGTTTAAAATACCTCTGATATCGCCAACTCATAATCTTCTCACTGTTTCCAACCTGTCTGCCGTTAACAAGGCCTTTTAAAGCCACACATGAACCAAAACTCTACCACCTGAGAAGGTACAAATACTGTACAAATCAGGCCATGAACTGTCAATCCCATTCCTTCCACAGGGCAGAAAATAAGACCTGAACTGTGATAAAGCAGAGGTCAGGTCTACACTAATCTGGATCACCCTAAAATCTTTACCATGTTTTCTCATAACATCAATAATTGAGTCTTTCAAGATGGAAAGAATGCCAAAGTAGAAATTAATACTGTGATTAGTTTACGCTAGCATGTTACACTTTGTGTTATTTTGACCAGTTTTTTAAATCCCAACTTTGGCTCATATGCAAAATGGATGAGCTCGGGGTACAAGTCTTTGAGCAGGTCAGCGTCTGCATGCATCTCTAAATATGGGAGGGTTTCCCAGAAGGCCCAGACTTGTGGAGGGAGATTGATGCAACAACTGGAAAGCATGAGATTTTCTGCAAAACTTGTCTGTTTGACTACTCTAACCTCTGCTGTTGTAGTTGAAAAGTTTATGTATCACATAACCATATTCCATATTCCTTTTAGCAGCAACATAAATTATTTAAGTGAATAATGCACATCTCTTGTATAATTGTATAAAAGATAAAAGTAGAACTATAAAAAACTTATGGTGCTGTTTACATTACAGATTGTGGAATAACCAGTGGGAGCATAACAATGGCCCACCGAGGTTAAATAATTATGCAAGTATATATTTGTAGGAAAGGGACATCTGAAAGTATTCTTTTTTGCATGTGGTCCATGTGTAGTCTGGGTAATTTGGGCTGACTGATATACAAGGTAGTCAGTGTGGAGAGCAAAAGAAAAACCTCTTGATGAAAAATCATTTTAAAAGCACAAGCTATTGTCTACAACAACTTTGTTACCTAATCAGCTCACGGTTGGACTCTAAATGTATGGAACAGGAAGTCTTGGCCTTGTTTAAAGTTATTCATTGTCTTCTGGCTATAAATAACACACTGAAACTTCAGAACACAGAAAGATGGGCTTCTAATTAGACCAAGGATATCTGAAATCGTGTTTGAGCTGAGGTGCTCCTTTTTTGTGTTCATGGTAACACAACACCACTTTTTCTAATTCTTGTAGCGAAAGTTTTGCCACTGGTGCATATATTTGTCTCCTCTGCCAAATTACAGCACAAGCACAAAAAACAAGCATTTTTAAATGGCAGAGGTTGTCCCTGACTGATTGAGCTAGATGAAGGCTGTCATGCATGGGAAAGAAATCAGGGCGCCAAGCCCGGCATGCAGAGCAGTAGCACATCCGCCAGACTGCTATAGAGCTTCAAATTTGGGCATTGCATAGGGAGTACTTTAACTCTGTGATTAATGGGTAATGATGGGCTTTCAGCAGACACAGCGGGACACTGCTGCATGGCTTTATTCCCTGGGCTGTAATATTCAGGCAGTCGTTCAACAAACGCTGCTCATCAGAAGCTTAGTTCTTCATTACACAATGTACACTATATTTCTTTTCATGTCTGCTAGGGTTATCACATACAAGAAGATTCAATCTGCTGAAAAAGACAGTCAAAACATGAGACATAAAAGCTGTCTGTGGATGTAACAGCACAAACTGACTAACTAGAATAAAACTTGGATTTAGCTTCTGGTGTCAGGAGCTGCAAATGAGGACTCCTTGTGCTTGTGTCATTTTCTTGAACAGATGTTTATATCACCTGCTCTGTGCCAGCAGAATAAATTTAGACTTTTGAGTCATGATCAGTCATTTTTCATTCAGAAATACAAATACAAATCTAATACAAAACAACAATCCTCAGCCACAAGTTGTTATACAAAAAAAAAAAAAAGATTTCCACTTTCCCTTGCAACACCACAGCACATAGCTCTACATGTTTAATTTAGCATGGTTTTACTCTGGATGCCCTTTCTCCGGCTGGAAACAAACCAGCAACCTTTTGCTTGCCAAGCAAATGTGCTATTCACTAGACCACATGTTGTTATACCAAAAAGTAGCTAAAAAAGAATAAAGTTAATGCTTTGGAACACTTGCGTTACCATCCATGATGTGGAACGGCCTGTAGCAGTTCATTTTGAGAAAACCCACCAATGTTGGAGAGTTGTGAGTTGCCTTCTGAGACCTGGAATTGTTTAGAATCACTCCAAGCTGATATGCATTGACTGGAAATGGCCAGTTGCAGTTTTTACTAAACTAAATTTTATATTGCAGGCTCTACAGGGTACAAACCGCTGGTTACACTCAAAAACATAAATTTTCCTGCAAATATCTAAAAGGGTCTGCAACGTTTTTGAACAAAAAAAGGAGATAAACTTTTGGACAGATGAAAACCAGATGAACTTGAACCAGAATAATAGAAAATGTGAAGCGTGATAAAGGAAAGGTGGAGCTTGAACCGAAGCATATCACAATATCTGTCAAACATGGTGAAGATGATGTGATGACATGAACATGTTCAGTAGAAAGTGCAATAAACACTACTGGAAGTGGGTCGCCAGTGGGAAGTTTTGGTTATGTGTACAGAGATTTACTCTCGCCTCAGATTCAGCCAAATGCTTAAAAACTGACCTGATAGCACTTCCCAGTGCAAAAGGATAATAACCCAAAGCACTCCTCAAAAACACCCGCAGAATTTCTCAAGGCAAATAAATGGGATATAATTCAATAAACAAGTCAATCACGTGATCTCAACCCAACAAAGTATGCTTTTCAGTTATTAAATACAAATTGAAAAGCAGAGAGCCCTGCAGACAGACAGCAATGCAGTAAAGGCCTAGCAGAGTGCTCTATGTCAAGGTAGAAAACACAGATGATATCCATGCTCTGTGCTTTAGGCAGTTGACTCCAAAGATTTTCATCCAATCTTAAAAATATAATCATTAAATGTAAACTTATGTTGGTTTGTTCAGTTAACTTGGAGCCCCTGAAAATATGGTTGCTATGTATTAAAATGGCTGTAATTTCTGCATAACGTTATATAAGACAAGAAGCTAATAGTTTTGTAATATATCTCAGAGCATTTAACGTGCTGCAAATGTGTGAAAAACACTCCAGTGAACAGTCTTCACAGATGTTACAGGATCATCTGCCTGTTGCTGCTGTAAACACTCTGAGAACACTGCACATTCTGGGTAATTCCTGCACTTATATTGGAAAGAACTACGCCAGGATTTCATCGTGTTTCTGACACTGTCACATTGACTGAAGCACTCTTCTAGCTCCACGTCTTTTTCTAGCCGAAAACCATTTTTTACCATTTTCCCACAATCTCACTGTCACCCATCAGTATCATTTGTCTACCCACCAGCTTGCAAACCTCTTTTTGGTGCCCTGTAGGTTTAAACTTAAACAAACATATTATTTTCATCTAAAAGCTGTTTTGGTTGGGAAGATAAAATAGTCATTTAGGCTACGTTCACACTGCAGGTCTTAATGCTCAATTCTGACTTTTTGATCAACTGTTGCAGCAGTGTATCAATTTCTGCACAGTCGTGACCGACAGAATTTTGACAAATTCATTAGAGAAAGAAGCACACTGAGAAAAAAGATAGCCCATGCTTTAACAATGTCCAGTTTCCGCTGCCATGCTTTCTCGTTTTTCTTCTCTGGCGCTGATAATTGGCGTGTGTCTTGTGTCAGTGACGTAAAAGACGGATTTAATGCGACATGACCGTTCAAACAGCAGTCGCTTTCTAAAACATCAGATATGTATCGGATTCAGTACCTCATAAGAAAGTGACCTAGATCGGATTTTAAATATCGGATTTGTGCTGTTCACACTGTCGTACCATGATCGAATATGGGTCACATAGGGTCAAAAAGGTCGGATTTGATGCGCTTTTGCCTGCAGTGTGAACATAGCCTTAGGTATTTACCATTAAAAAAAAAAAAATCTAAGCATTCCCAAAAACAGATCACAGTGTTTGCCTTTTAAATAAAGGAAAGAAGAGAGTCGGAGGAAAAGACACATGCTGAGCAGGAGATTGTGTTTGATTTTTTCTTGTTGCATATCTCTCCCCTCACCCCCAATCAGTCATGGCAGATGGCTGCCCCCTCCTGCCATCTGCCTGGTTCTGCCAGAGGTTTCTTCCTGTTAAAAGGGACTTTTTCCTTCCCACTGTCACCAGGTGCTTGCTCACAGGGGATTTCTGATTGTTTGAGTTTGCCCTGTATTAGGATCTTTACCTTAAAATATAAAGTGTATAGGGTTAGGGTTAAAATCTGCCTACTATCACCTCTTTGTTCACTATATGCTTGACTATTGGCAAATGACAGAGATATTTCACATGAAAAACGGAATGGCAATGAATTAACAAAAATCTGTATTAATCTCACACAAACACGTTTTTTTTCCAAGTTTTCCTCGGCTGCCTGTGGGTGGGAACAGGAACCTTTCATAAATTTGCTGTGCTTCACTAGATAATTCCACACATGATCCTGATATTTATAAAGAAACAACAGACGGATAAATAAATGAAGTGGACAGCGCTGTGCTTTTTAATTGGATTTTCTTTCCCTCCACTTAATATTCTGAGAGGCAGGAATTTTGTAGCCTGTAAACACCATCGCCTGTCTAAAAACAATTTAAATTCTCTTTCCCTCCCTATTCTCCCGGCTGCTCTGCAACCTGTAATTTCAAATTACATGTTGTTTTACCCTTCAATTTTTTCGGGTTCTGGATCAGTGGATAGGCAGTGTTGTTTACAGTCTAATTTGAATAGGTGGAGGAGTGACCTGCATCCCAAAGCACTGTCCCCAGTGTGGAAAAGGCATGTGCAGTTGGAGCAGGCTATGCATGCTGCTGCAGTCTCTGAGAAGATACCTCTGTTCTTGCCCTCCCTAGTTTGAGTTGACGCAGGTAACCCAGACAACCTGACAATGTAGACAAAATGAAGGCAGGCAGGGGAATGGCATGATTAATGGACCTCAATAAGGACAGGCCCCGAAGGACAGAGCACTGGAGCAGCAGGGATTTTCTGAGTTTGGAGAGTTGACGCAAATTCTTGTTATACAAACTTCTCATTTAGAGAAGACTCCCTGAGCTACGGTATGTTCATGTGGCTAATATAATGGGCTCCACTTTGTGAACTGCTGTGTCAAATTGCCCCTTGAGGCTGGAAAAAATCTTTTCTCTGTTGTGACAAATAACAGCAGCCTACTACAGACATTCCCCATGCCCTCCACTCACCAAGTTCCCTTTGAAAACCCTTTTCTCACCTCCAAAAACTGGAAGTTTCTGTTGTCTGAGCGGAGGGGAACTTCGCAGTTTGACTGCTGAGAATATCCTCGAATTTCTCGTCGACAGCTCAATTTAATAGGATTCGCAAATGAACGCGGGTGTGCGTCACTTTTAATGCCGTGCACAAACTGGCCGGATACGTTTAAAGCCCATTACTTCTTCCGGTGTTGTAATTAGAGAACCCCTACTCACGGATTGTGGACCATTCCTCCGTTCCTCCACATCCAGGCGAGGTGAGAGCGGCGCACAGCACCAGACGGACCGGAGCGGGTTATTGTGGGTACACCGACGAGCGTCACTCACGGACTCTGTACATCGCAACTCCAACACAAATGGATATTTACGTGGCTCTGTTATCTCTTTTCTTTTTTACCACACCAGGTAAGCGCAAAGCCCGTGTTCACTCTTGTACAATCTTATTGTAGCAGAAGCTTCTTTTTAAAAGATACATATTTTTAATTATTGTTTTACGCTTCCCAGTTTACACATTCAGCGCAAGGATTCCAGATTTGTGGCAGTGCCTTTAATCTTTAAGTATTATTTGATTTATTTTTATTTTCAATCACCTGCAGTTTGCAGAGTTAGAAGACAGGTGATGGTCGTGGACACATGCAGCGCTTTCCCCCCCTTTCTTTTAGTGGGCAGCCTTAGCAGCATCTTTCCTGAAAAATAAAAACTGCGTGACTTTTTCCACAACCAGCCATTTTAATCGGATAAATGCAGAAAGCATTGACCGCGTCTGTGTTTAAAGTGAACCAACATTGTTGTTAAAACACTGTCAGCTTCACTTTTGTCAGCAGATTTTCCTCTAACCTGCAAATTTTCTTCCACAGCTTTGGCTTTCGGTTCAGATCAAGACTACCAGATTGATATCATCAATGAACTTGACCTGGCAAATGCCACCTATGGAATTACCCAAGTGGCGGGTCTTCACAACAGCAGCAAAGCTTTCCTTTTCCGAGGTAATGCATGCACTCTGATCGTGTTTTCTCCATCAGTCGCGCTGCTCAAGTTCAAAAAATGGCTTTGTCTTCTCTTTTTATGATTACACGCACTCACCCGCGCACGCTCTTTGTTTATTAGTAAGTGTGAGGAAAGCCACACGGCGCCACACCTTTTGGTGTCACCGGATTAGCGGGGATGCTGAGAGAGAGCACTCCGGGGAGCCTCTCTCATAATTACTCCACTCTCATTTTGTCCCATGCAGCAGATGCTCAGACTCTTTCAGGCACGCTGATGCGCTTAGTCTGTGTTAGATATCTGCGGTACTTTGATTGCTCCCAGTGATAGCCTCTGCTTAATGCCAACAACTGGTGGTTAATGGAAACCAGGCTGCTTTTAGTGTGAGGACCCTGAAGGACGCACAGCATGGCTACAGCGTTTAAAGCCTCAAAGGAGAAAAATGTCAAACTCACATGGTAGCAGTGTAAAAGCTAAATTTGAGCTTTGTTGTGGTTTGAGAGGGCTTGCCAGTGTCACCAGTTTTCATATTCTTCGCTGGCTTGCTTCTCTGCACTCCAAAAGAATAAAGACTTTTTGGCACAACTTATCTTCCTGTAGTGCCTTCAGCTTTGCAGAGGCGGAATTGTTAGAGACAGAGGAGTCTGTGTGATGCATAGCACTGATAGAAGAGAGGAGGAGATTCAAGATTACTAAGAAAGTTACAGGAGGATTTTTGTCTTTAAGTGATTAGTTGCTCTATATGTGTTTGTGCGCTTTGATTCCCACTTCTTCATGAAAAGTTATCAATGATTGAGGGAAAATAAGTCTTTGGTAATTTTTTAGTTCCCTGATATTCAAAGAGGCTTAGAGTCTTGTGTGTGTGTGTGTGAGTGTGTTTGTGTGCGCGCACGCACTTTTGTTTGAGGTAAACTCTTAAGTCTTTTTTTTTCTTGCATTCAAATTTAAAGATATGGGCACAAACACCAGCAGTTCGAAGCATTCAATGCTCATATAAAGCAGAGTGGCAGTGTTTTGTGTGTGTGTGAGAGTGTGTGCGTGTAGTTTTATTTTCTAGAGGGTTTGGCTGGATGAGCAACTGGCCCTGTATGAATGAGTGCAGAGCAGCTTGGCCAAGTCTTTCGAGTTGAAGCTATCCAAGATTCAGGGCTGGCGGCCATACGGGAACACTAACCTTACTTTTTACACGACCCACACAAGCCTACACTGCACGCCTTCTCCAAGCTGTTCTCCCCACAGTTTCTAGGCTTCCAGGGTCTAGGTGCAGAAGCCAGATAGGAAAACAGGAGGTCGACCCAATGGGGAAAACTGGACCTGTGACTGCTGGAGAGGATGCTTGTGTTGAGACCTATTTAACACTTTGCCTAAACTCCCACTACTTTCATGGCCCTGTAATCCAGATGGCTGCAGCCAAAGATGTCGCAATTACTGGGTCTCTTGTGAAAAAAAAGAAAAGAAAAAAAAGTTCATTCTTGAGACACTGTAGCTGATTGGGTCAGTGATTATTCGAAATGACCTATTTACATTTTGTGCAATCATATTGCGCTGTGGTCTGAATATATTTCATTTGTTAGATTGCGTAAGTTGTAGACTAACGTGAAATTGAAATGTTGGGTAAATGGCTGGAAAACTGGGGCAAAGCGGCGTTCCACTTAATGTGAATAATGCTGAGGGGAGTGTCTTTGGCTGGTACCAGTCTCAGCATCTTTCAGTTCGCTGTTGTTTTAAAAACAAAAAACAAAACAGATGGTTTTCATGAGAAAATAGATTTCAATATCACTTCTCTGTTATTATAATATTAAGGTACCAGCACACACTGAAAGCCAGTTTCTGAGAGGCAAACAGGTGCAGCCACTGCTAAAAGGTTCTGCTGAATTTGAGACTTGATGCTTTGATGAAAAGAAACACAGATGCTAATAATGCTCTCCACTGTGCGCTGAGAGCAGAGAACAAAACTCAACTAATTTCTAAGATCGCATATTTTTTTTATTTTATTTTGCACTTTTTATTAACAGGACTGTTTACATTGCTGGAACGTCTGTGATGCATTGAATTAAGTTAGTTTGCCCAGACAAGTGTTGACCTAGTTTCCCATCCTACATTGGAACCCAGATTGTCAGCCTCATTACTCAGACCCCCCTCTGTCCCAGTGTTGGTTTAGATTTAAAGTAATGGTGATTATTAGTTTGTATTCTTGTATCCCTCATGGGTATAGTTTGCCTCTGTTGGTTTGTCACTTTGGTCTAGACTGAAATATCTCAAGTTCATACAGATGCTGGTATTTGAATCACATAAGACCATCCCTGTGAGTCTGATAACAGTGCATTAAGAGCTTTAAAAGTATACAGCATGAATGTTCTGTAAAATACCTGAGTGGCATTCGAGTACATTACAAGACATTCTTACATCTCTGTGAACAGACCCTTGTATTTTTCTGAAGCTCAGCTCAAAGCATTTAGTTTAAACCTGCTTACCTATAGCCATTCAAACCTAAAGCTTAGTCTTCATGAGTCTTTCTCTGGACTCAAATTAGGCCACATCCAAATTATGTCTGGCCTAAATAGGTCCGTTTGAGATGTATTGCTGTTGCTTTTTCAATATTTCACATGGAGCCAACTGTACTTTATAGTCAGCTTTGATCGTAAGTACATCATAACTGTAAGATGAAGAAGAGTTTTTTGTGAGCTTTGAATTGTAAATAAAAAGGCATATATATTATTATAGTGCTATCCAATATGATTGCTCGTTTGCTTATTAATTGGTGCCACATCAGGTTGGTGTAGTGTTCTTTTTGGGCTGAACTAATGGACTGGATGCAGTAGTTGTTTAGGTTCTCTAGATAGAGTCTGCCTGTCTTTTGGTCACCATTGGGGTAAGTTATCTTTTTAAGCCCCAGTTATACAGGCTGGTTAGTGATTCCACTGGTTGTGAGGAAAACATGAGTATTGGTTATTGGGTGATGGTGGCAATTGCTGTGTTATCAGTTGCTAAGCCCAAATTGCCAAGCCCAAGAGGCCAGTCGGTGACTGATTGTCTGGATGCAGTCTGATACAAACCAAAGCAATTGCCAGGAGGTTTTTGGTCCCGTTATAAATATCATTTAATTGTTGAAGGTAAAGATAAATACACTTTCGTGCAATATTACAATATTTCCTGGTTACACGTTCAACCTTCTGCTACAAATCGGTGAACTTGGCATTCTCTGAATATGTCTTGTCATTTTAAACCCCTGTGTTTCTTCATTGACTACTTTGCTCAATAATGTTAAATAGTTAAATGCTAACAACGAATTAAGCTTTGATTCCAATATACCTGAGATCTATCAACAAACCTCATTTCAACCTTTTAAACCAATTATCCTTAGCATATAGTAAATCTACAGTCCAATAGTTGGACCATATATGGCTTGTAATTAACATTTAATCGACTTTTCTGTCAATTCAAAACTTTTTCCCCACAGCCTTTTCTAAAATAGAAATTGACACTGCAGCACCTCGGCACTTTTCGTTACTTTCTTTAAAGATCTGTGGCTCATGCTTATTACAGTTGTATTAGCATTTTATTATTTGAATTATACTTTTTCCTAATCCCTGTAAATAACTGGTAAAAGCTAAATTGAATTTTAGCTGCAGAAAAATTCTGCCGTTAAAAACATCAGCTGCAGCTCCACCCTTCAGTATGCTTTGTTAAGCCTTTATTCAGTTAGGGTCAAACAGTTAGGAAAACACAAAGCCTTGTTGATGAACTGCAGCTCACAGATATCTATTGCATTTGTCGCTCCTGCCAAAGTTGGGTTCAGACTACATGAGATTTAAAGCTCTCATCGGTTTTGAAATTGAGTTGCATAGGTGCCTCATCTCCAGGCACAGATTTTCCTCTAATAATATCTCAAGTCTTACGGAATATGAAAATCATATCAAGACACCCATTACACAACGTCATTAAGACTATTGTGCAGTAGGACCAATGCTGGGTGTCTGTTTATATGTATCCTCGCATACTACCAAAAGTTGCTACAGCAACATAAGAGAAGGCATGCACACACAGACACACAAACATGGTTCCCGTTGGGACCTCTGTACTCTCTAAAATTAATGGATATATCAAGTGTAAGCTGGATTTATTGTAAAACACGATAAAACAGACAGATGGTATTGTTCTTTTGATGTTAAACTAAAACTTAATATGTGCCCCCCCCTTTTGTTCCACTGCGTGCATTTAGTTGGTAAAACACTCCACTGTGTGTGAGGGACGCCTGGTGCAGAGTGGAGGTGGACCTTGTGCCTCACACGGTAGCAGTCTATACTGTAGATTATGGTACGTGGAAAATGTTACGTCCACCTCATTACATCGGTTATCATATTCTCAGATAAACCCTGTGATCTCACTGGGTGCCTGTAGGATTTTTTTTTTTTTCTACACAGATAATCATCTGTGTAGAAAAAAATTACCCAACCTCCTCAGCCTCTAGACTCTGTCTAGAGGCTGAGGAGGCTGAGCCTGTCATTTAATTTTATGTTCACCTGGACTTCTCTTTGATTGGCTAGTGTGAAAATGCAACCAGATTTATCTCCTAAATGTGTATTTTCAGAATCATTAGAAAAAAAAAGAAGGAAACGGCTTTGTTTTGTATCAGGGAAAATATAAGAGGTCTTTCAGTAATGCAGAGGATTGTGATGAGCAGGTTGTGTGAAAAATAAGTCAACAAATGCATGTATAACAAATAAAGAGTATATCATGGAACAGGTGTAAATTTCAATACCAGCACAGATACAAAGGTATCAAGGTTAATATGCATCAGCCTCAGCTAAGTCTGTTAGTCACAGCTTCTCATTTTATTCATATATTTCTGTTTAACTAATGTAGTTACAAATAGGCCAAACCACCAGAGGTCAAACTGCAGGAGCATCAAATGAAGTGGACTCATTTTTCAAGAATATGACATACATGGTCATAAATCCTTGCTCCCTATATCTCATGAAAAGAGCAGACATATGCACACTTTCAAGAGCCTGGTTTTAAAACTTTTAAATTTGATTAGTCAAATGAATCAAATTTAGATGGAGTCTACTATAATCTCACGATATAGCTGTAACTGAAACCAAAATAATTTCAATACCTAAATTATGACTAAAACTAAATGAGATTTTACTCAAAAGACTAAAATGACTAAAACTCAGTCAACTCTAAAGCTGCTTCCAAAATTAACACTGCCTCTGATGACGTCTCTGGTTGATATCAGGACTGTGGCTACTGAAGCTCTTTTCCTGAAGATGTCTGTGCACAGTGGAACCACAAGTTTATTTCCTGTTTAGCTGTACTAAAAGAAAAACAGACTTTTATTTGCTTTACTCTAGATTACAGTGGTCAGAATTTTAATAATAATGCTCGCTGAGTGCAGTTTGGAAAGTGATTCCCTGTAGTTTTTATACCTGCCTTGAGGCAGGGCATGACAATTCCTGTGGAATACAATGATAGTCTCTCCAAACCCGTGGATTAGAAGACTTCCTAATTATCTGTAATAGTGTACGCTTTCCTTGCTGGCATCTCACAGCAATTAGAAAGTGGGAAGTTACAACTCTGATCTGACACCTCACCAGATTCTGTGTGTAAAACCGCTCATGTACACCTGGCTTGTATGTGGTATAGGTCTGACTGACCAAATGTTAACCCATTTAAACCCTGTTAGAAAGATGGAAAACAGGTGCTACCTCTGCTACAAACTGGTAAGCTGAATGAAAATTCATACAGCTGAGGTTGCTTGTAACATTGGGAAGCAAGATATTGTTGCTCAACGTGTACCTGTATTTTATTCCTTTTAATTAAGCACTAGTTAAACAGTGTTGAGTTTTTGTTTAAAAAAAAAAAAAATAACGAAAAGAGATTTTGTTTTTGCCATGTTAAAAAATATTTATAAATCTGCAGTGAAAATAGTTCAATAAAAAGAAGAAACCAACTGAAATGACATGAAAATATTTAAGGTTAGCCAGAGTTACTAGAGTTACATGCTTTTACTTCATGTATATTATTTCCACATATATTCATGTGAAGATAGGAAGCCAGGACCCTGGAGTAACTCAGCAGGTGGTTCATAGAAATTTGCCCTGGAGGACATGGTGATGGAGTGTTGCTAGATTGTGTAACAGAGGACAAAATGACAGAATTTCAGGTATATTTCCAGACATGTCATTGGTTCTATATGGTGAGGTCTGAAACGAGAATGTGTAAGAATTCCCATCTTGTTAAACTACAATTGGTAAAGAAAATTGAGAGTGAGAGAACGGTAGACGTTTACCCACAGAGGAAAGAAAGGAGAACTGGAGTGAACAGTAATTGTATTTTAAGATATAGTTTATTTTACATAATTGCAATCTTTCTTTAACATTAAACATAGCAATGCTTCACGAACTAGTGTCACAGACATAATCCTCAGTTGGCACTGCGTGTTATGTTTCAGCCATGGAAGTTAAACAAAATGAGCAGCATGTGTAAAATGGTAATCAGCACCATAGCAGAGTGAACAGCTCCTCTCCAGACTCAGTGCAGTTAATTCTGGATGAAATTTCAAGAGTCAAACAAAAAGAAAGAGGAACCCGAATTACAGCGACTTATTTGAACCACAGTTAGAAGTTATTATAAAAGCTAGACATAACATAATACTCCTAAATTATCCAGGTTTCTACATTCAGGTTAACGTTAAGAGAAACCTTTTAAGAAAGCAAATTTACTGTGCAGAGAAATACTGCTGGAATGCACAGCTTCAACATGGATTTTATTATTAGAAATATGTGTGGTAGTACAGACACAAGACCAGCTTTACTCCATGTGTCTTTATATAATGGGTTTAGATGAAGTAAAAGTTATGAGATCTTCAGTATTCAGAGCCTTGGAGACACTGGACTGGAATCACTTATAGGAATAAACAAACTGGGGCCTTTAATGATGTTTAAGTTATTTCTGCTTGATCATAGAATGCAAAGTGTTTGGTGTAGAGTAGGGTTGTCATGATACTACAATTTCAATGATGGGGGAAATTAATGTTAATATAATGACATTTAAAATCTGTACACACACACACACACAAACACATATATGATATTTTTTATATTTTAAGATTCTCTAAGGTACTTAGCAAGCTTAAAAATAACATTTTAGCGTTATTTGTGGCATAATTCATTTTATTGCTAACCAAATACAACTGTTAAGCTAGGATGTCATTGTCTCTTTTAACTTGCTAGTATACTATTTGTCGGCTTCAATCTGGAACTTATCAAGAAACTTAACGCACATATTAGACAAAGAATTAGTATCATTTTAGGTTAATACTCTTAAACGTTACAGAGAGGCAGGACTGATAACATTTGCTACCTAGGCCCCACATTAATGTTATTGTCTTATCATAGCCTCTAGCTGCTAACTCGTCTATCAAGTATTTGCTAATATACAACTAACGTTAGCGTGTATAGTAGCCAGATTAGCATTTATGTTAAGTGTTTAATATGTTGATATTACTGAAGAGCTTTACTGACCTCTTTTATTCCCTCTTCAAATGTTGTCCATTTTTTCGAACATCAGCTACTTTTGCGCCTGTCTGTCTGCATTTATGAAGCATCATGGGGTCGTGCACTCCATCACTTATGCAGTGAGGAGGTGAAGAAAAAGCTGTTGGTCTCGATACTGTTGCAAATGAGTAGCTAATCCCATAATAATTTTAGTATCGATTTAGTATCTGAGTATCTTTAGTTTTTCTTTTACAACCCAGAGTAGAGTAATTTTAAGTCCCTAAAAACAATTGGGGTTGACCTTTAAGAACGCCAAATAATGAGCACAGAGGCTGCCTTTGTGCATAGTTTTTCCTAATTCTTTGCACTTTTTTTGCTACTAATTCTTCCGCAGAGCCCCATTTAAGTACCAATTGTCTTTTAATAGATTATGCAGTGCTTCAATCGCTATCATAACTTCTGGTGACAGGTGTCTGTAAATAATTTAATGTGATCACCCAATGGCTCATTTAGTATCAACAGTGATTTAATCCATCAACTCTGCGTAAGTGACAGAGTTCATGATTGAATTGATGGCCGATTTTATCTGTCTCTTTACAGATAGCTTGTTGAACCACAGCAAAAACAGAAATACCTTGAACCTAAAATGTTTGTTCTTTACATTTTTTTTAGTATTGTAGGTTTACCCTCAGGTAACTGTAGAGGATGGAAGGTTAACAAGACATTCACATCCCACCCTGCAGGTTTCCTTTCTTCTGAGCATATCAGCACTGTGCATGTTACTCCTGTTTTAGAAAGTCAAAATATGCCAATCTTTGATGTGCTCTGGTGAAATGTTATCATGCTTGTGTCAGGCAATTGGGCAGGCAGAAGGTTTGGCTCCACTCGAACAGATCTGTCTGTTCTCTCATGGCGGATAGAAGGCTAAGCTGCATATAACAAAACAGAAAAGAAAAAATGGCAAATTAAAGAGCCAGATTTAGCTCATAATTGCAGATCCTGTACTGAAATTAGACAGTAGGTGGTTTAAGGAGGAGAAATAGGTGATGAAACATTTTACAAATCTTGATAAATACAAACACACCAGAGGCACAATATTCTGTTCTAATTTTTTATTTTTTTTTTATCACAGGTTGTTTTCTGTGCTAATACCACAGGTTTATAATATGATGGTTAGAAACTGGGAGATTTCAGTGAGGTCTCATTCTCTTCTGCATGCATGGTGTTGCTATTTATACCTCCCCCCCTCTTCAACTGCAGAGCAGTGCTGGGCTGCATATGGCACAGATATTACAGAGGGAGCCCCATGCTGCCAGGCCCAAGAGGCTGTGGGCAGTTCACAGGCTGCGAGCAGCTAAGGCAGGCTACAACTCTAAAGTCTACAGTGCACAATCCCAGCCACTGAATCCAATGGAGGCTATCAAACCTTTCATCTTTTATGTATGAGCTTCCTGGCTGTCCTACTGCTAGAGGAGGCGAGACACTGGTCCCACCTCACAGGAACCTCCATGGAATTATTCCATTTGAATAATTCATTGTACATGAGTGTGATATCTTTTAAAGGGACAGTCAAATTAAAAGCAGCACAGGTCAGTCTATTTTTAGGTAAAAGTGCCATTTACTTTGAATGTTTTTCTTTCATCCTACTTTTTCAAGCTGGAGTTTCGATCATAAAGTTTAACTCCTGTACATCTTCTAGTGTGTGTGTTTCATATTTATAGCAATATCAGCCTGCTGGCCGTCACAAATTAATTTAGTCATGATACATTAACAATAATAGGATAATTTTTGGGAAGTGTTGAGTATCCATGCTCTTTCTGTGCTTGCATAGGTTTCTTTTAAAACCAGAGTTGTCATTAGATCACTTGGTCTTATTATGAGATCAATAAAAGACGTTCATTGAACTGATATCTAAATTGTTTGTATAGCGGTGTAAATATATTTGTATTTGTCCTTAAGGCTCCAGGTTGTCTGCCAGTGTACTATGAGTCAGGCAGCCTATCTTTGTGACTTTTAAATACCTTTTAAAGTTTCTTTATGTATACTTGTACTGCGTGACCCAACTTTCTAGAGCAGGAGCTACATTTGAAAGTTTTGGCACTGGGTATTATCTTTCAGCTCTAGCATGAAGTAGCCTTTAATTGTCATTGCACAAGCACAACAAATTAGTTGACAATGAAATTGATCACATTGACCTTTCTTTAAAAAAAAAAAAATTAGCCTTAAAAAATTAGCAAACAACACACCAATTTTATTAAACCATAACTGTACAAGTCACACTTTTCAATGTGTAGTTTTTGCTGTGCT
>VUQR01005175.1:3415-16052 GCA_015108515.1 Hemichromis elongatus
ATATATATATATATATATATATATATATATATATATATATATATATATATATATATTTATTTTTTTATTTTTTTATTTTTTTTTAAATTTAATGCATTTATATATTTTGGTTTTTTAGTATTTTTCCTACGTCTGACATATTTGTGCAGTGTATTGATTTAGATTATCTTGTGCAAACTACTAATTTTACGGGAAATAAAAATAATACTGATGATGTAGGAGTCTCAAAGACTCACAAAAACTTCATACATCAAATATGAGACATTTGGAGTGACAGGGTTAATGCATTTGATCGCAACTTTCTTCCAGCATTGTTAGACTTTAGCAGCCATTGCATGTTTTAGAGAAATTTTAAAAAGAGTTTATTTCTGGCCCAAGCAAGGCTTGTTGGAAGAAAATCTTAAATTCACTCTTAGGAAAAGGATTAATCGTCTTAGAACTGGTCTGCTTCCTGTACAATCTAGTTTCTGAGGCAGTGTACAACATGCGGCTTGTGGTAGCCTTCCAAAAACCCTTTAGTTCCAGTTGCTTTGGCTGTCACTTATCTGATGCCACTCTCGCACGTACAGTCACCTTACGTTTCTAGTTTCTAAGGTGACCGGTCGAAAGGGTTTTTCTTTCTGCATGGCTGTGCAGAGGTAAGAAAGCCAGGTCCCAGACGAGCTCTAACTAGCCAAGCAGCACCCCGCCTATACCTAGCCTCATACAAACTCACTCATCCTTCCACTGGGGCTCATGCTAGGATATGTAGAGCTGGAATAGGAGTAGCGGAGCGGAGAGCAGCTTTCACACTGGCAGAGACTGAGAAAATGAAGAGCCACAAAAGAGGGCACCAGAAAAGGTGAGGCCATGTCCCTGCTGCCCACTTCTGGCTGTAATAATATGGGTGGACATGGCAGTGAATGGCTGCCTGGTTGCTTGGCCTTGCTTGTATTTCGGCTTCGTCAAACATGTCAAGAAGGAAAAGAAATAAGAAGCAGGGAAAGAACGCTTCAGAAACAGACGGACAACACTGAATAAGGTAACAGAGGAGAGGTTGGCGTTACTGCGCTTGCGTTTTAATCATCCCTCACACATGAGTGAAAGACAAAAGGGTTTTCTGGTGCTGGTGGCCTTTACGTGGTTTTCCACCAAAAAACAAGCAAACAAAAAAACAGTAAATCACATCGCAAAAACGACCGGTTGTCGAGGCTTACGATTACACTCTCCCTGACCCTCACTGTGACCCTGAATCATTCTTGGACTTTGCCCTGAATGCCAAACAGGACAGTCTTAAATATGAGGGATGAGAGAAAGCTCTCTAGTCCCATTGAATTACCCACATCATATTTCTCACCATGTTCAATTAATAAGGCTTATTGAATTTGTGACCATGCGTCAAGAATAATAAATACAATATTTCCTTCGAGGATCATTTGCAGATGATTTATGCTTTTGAGCCGCTAAGAAATTCAAGAAAGAGGGACTGGAAGAAGAATCAATATATGACACAGTATGGTATTACTCCATGTCAGCCTCCATAGAAAAGAAATCATTCAGGCAGAGGTCTGTGGAGACTACCGAGCTGGTAAGTAAGAGTCATGGGGGAGGGAGGTATGGAGACCGCAGAAAGTTTGGAAATCTTCACAGGGACGATGCAATGCAGGTGAATCTTATTTATCTCGGACAGAAGCTGTTTCATTCCACAATAATTATTCCTGATTAAGGGTCAGTTTAAATTAGCGTATGCGTATCGGTCTGTGTGTGTCCTGCCAGCTTACTGAGCTTGATCAGTTGGGGATGTTTGTTGCCACTCTTCTAATGGATGGCCACATTTAAGACGCTAAGAGCTAATAAAGAGTAATGGGCCTGTGGCTTCACTGGGGAGGAGGATGAGCTATTTTGAGTTCATGAGAGAAAGCCTCATCTTGGGGATTAAAGAGTATTGACCGATGAAGAGTAAACACTGCAATGCCGTGCCCGCTGGCCTATTTGGTAAAGTTGTGGATGGAAGAGATGAACCCAAATAGGTCGTGCTGCTAGTGGCTGGGAAGGTCAGTGGGGATGTCATTAAAGGATGCTGAGAAGGGCCTCCAGGTGCTGCGAGCAGGTCGGATACGTCTGGAATAGTGTTATCACAGCAGGTGAGTGCAAATTTGAGTGGCAAGAACTCTGAGTATCCCAGGCAGCAAACAGCACCTCCTTTGTGCAATCCAGTGCACACGGTGCAAGGGGAAAGGGGCTGAGAGCTTTTGGCTTTGGTTGGGAGGATGAGACAAGCGCACATCTGTGTGCCAATCAGTATTCCCACGGCCCCTCCGGAGTTCTCCGAAACATAAACTGGGCTCCTTAATGAATCTTTCCCCCTCACACGGGCCTTTATTGCGGAGCGATATCGTAAATCAGGCTAACTACAGAGGCACTCACAGGGAAGAGTCAGTCGGCCTCTTTGTGAGCGCAGAGGAACGTGTAATGTTGAGGTAGCTCACAAAGAATAGAAAAACAAGCAGAGAAATATTTAACAAAGACCGGCCACCTACCGAAAATAGCACAGGGAGGGTAAAAATGATACAGCAATTACACAGCAAATAGGACTGGGCACAATTAGCTGAGCGATTTTTGTACTCTGTGCAGAATTTCCTCTCGAAGTGTGATCATGTTAGCTCTGCACCAAATCAGGAGACCAAAGAAAAGCCAATTAATAGAATTTTCCACACAAGCAACGGTGATTGATTATGGGTGTTTACGCCTGTCTGTGATGCTGCTGTATGAAAATGAAGTACTGTGCCTCTGTGATGAGTGGGAGGAATGAGAGACTGCCTCGGTTTAGAAAAAAGAAAAAAAGGAGAACGATAGTTGGTGAGAATCAAGCCAAAACACGCTTTTCACCTCTTAGGGTTAAGATATATCAATATAAAGTTTTAAATAACCAGCAAACATAACTTTAAAGCCCAACCACGGTCCACTGCAATAAGATCTCACGGTGAAGTTCTTAAAATTTGTTCAAGCCAAAACCTCAGGGCTTTAAATGGGCGTTTGCTCAGGAACCTAAAGATGATACTAAAATCCATAAGTTATTGACATCAGTTTATATAGTCAGTACAGACAGAAGATTTTCTTCCATAATCCCTTCATTGAAAGAGTTTTGTAGCCTAGAGTCTCTGAATTTTAAAGTTTCTCCTTATACAACACTGCTTCCTCTCAAAATTTACATAAACAGGGTGAAAAATAGTACCATTAGATTTTACGACAAGGTTATATTTATTTAAAAGAATTAAATTATGAAATTAACTGAATTTGTTTGAATATAAATAACAGGTTTGTTTTGTTTTTTTGTTCTACCAAACCAGGTAATGCTAACAGAAAAAACAAAAACCAGAAACATCTAAAACAAAAATTGCTTTGAATGTCCTTCAAGAACGATTTCTGAACACTACCTTAAGAAATTACAAGAAAGCTGCCTATGAGACTTCAGGCTATGTTGAAGAAGAAATGTGGTCATGGCAAATTATGACTTTTAAGCTCGTTAGAACTGTACAAACTCCTTTTTTTGTCATGTATACTGTATTTCCATGTATGTTTGCACGTTTTAATAAATCACTACATCTCCTTCTAATTTTCTTATCAAAATATAAAGAAGTGAAGGGTGAGTCTAGTCCTTTGCACAGTACTGGCTCTCATTTGCACACTAGTAAAATTTAAACTAAGTGTCCATCTGCTGGGATACTGAAACCAGCCACTTTCTCTTGGATGTCACATCGGCTAATTCAAGCAACTTAACTGGACCTCTGACCAAGAAATGTATGCTTCTGTTTCAGTGAAATTCTATTACTTTATCTTTTAACTATCTTTTTTTTTTTTTATCTTAATTGCGTGTGTTGCACCTGTACAGCTTGTGAATGCAGCTAACTAACCATGCTTGACAGCCGTAGGCATTCACTCTCTCTTCCAAATATGATGACTTTTGCCTTGAAAAACCAGCATGGTTGATGGCCAAAACACTGAGGCAGAAGCAGTTCATCCTACCATATGGCAGGATGAGCAAAGGTATATCAGCTGAGCCCTCAAATGATGCGGGCTGGCTTTGGCTGATCTGCCTAGATTGCTGCCTCAAACTGATTCCGGGGCCAAGAACTAACGCTATGCTGAAAACACAGTCTAGCTCCAATGGTCGCGTCACTAATTAAGCTAATACACAGATACATGCACAGAAAAATCCAATGTCTTCTGATTCAATTAAAGCTAAACTGTGTGTGAACTAAAGGAAAACAATTGCAAACTTTAAATCAAAATGCATTTTTTGAAAGACAGAAATCTCACGTCACACTTGTTCGATTGCTGCTGTCAACCTCCATCACACAGATCTGACAGTTTGTAGACACTGTGTGTTGAACGGTTACTCTACATATTAATTCTGGCTTGTGAGTGTTTAATGCAGAGAAACGTATGCGTTGTAGTGATGCCTAATCATCTGTAATGATTAGTTCAGGATTGCACAGCTGCAGCAGTGGTTCATGCTCCACTCTGCACAGATGCCATGTGACTCTTTATCTTTGTCTTTCCACCTCTGGAAACTGCTCAAGGTCCCTCGTTTCTGCCGATCTCAGTGCTGCACAAGCTACGTTAAGCCATACAGAGGGTCAAAGACAAAGCCACCTAGATAACAACGAATTACGGCAGTAAGGAAACTTCCTTGATTAACACCTCACGCTCTGTTATATTTCTTTGAATATCACTCTGTGTGAAGTGTGCATATTACTGTACTATACATACAGCAAGGTCAGTGCTAGAGTGTAGTTATACTGCATTAGCTCTGAAACTGTTAATCCATGTTCTCTTTTTTTCTTTATGAGAAGTGTCCATTCACCCCAAACTGCCTCATTCCCTTTTCAAAAGAGCTTTATTGCAGCCTCAGAATGACTGGCTTTAAATCTGCAGTTTAACCTAAAACCTGTCAAAGCAGGAACTAACTCCATGAACAAATTGCTCTATTTGGGGCCGGGGAAAGAAAGCCATTAAAGTGACTGGGGGGGGGAGTAATGTTTCTATTTCAGACAAGATCAGAGGGAAAAGCAGAAGGTTTTCACACCACTGGGGAAAAAAAAAAATGTTTGTTTTAAAGAAATATTTCGAAATCAGCAACACATGGTACATTTTGTTTTCAAAGCCTCCCCGTAGAGCTGCCAAGCTAAACTTTATTTCAGTGATTGACATCAACCCAGTCTGCACTCCCGGCGAGTGTGCAGGAATCCAGAAAGACTAGACGATTCCTCTTAAGCCAGCTACAAAAAAAAAAAAAAGTGGTCTTTCTAACGCGTCGGAGAAATAGAAACTAATTATAATTTTAATTCTACAAACATTTCTCGGATGCAGAGTTGCTCTAGAGGCAAAACTAAAAGTCGCTTTGAATTAATCCTCAATGGTCTGACCAAAAGAGCCGCTTTTCTGTTGTTGTTATTTATTTTATTTTATGTTTTTTGTTTTTTTAAGCTAACGATTGTTAGGCAGCCAGCACTGTGAAACACACTTACTGAAAAAAAAGGACCGTTAAGCAAAAGGTGGCCCTCAGCATATTCAATTAATCCTCCAAATGATTACACATACTTTACTTATCTAGTTCATCCTAGCTATTCTTCTGGGGTGATGAATCATGCATGGGAATGGCAGTCATCTACAATGTGACCGTATTCTCTAAAGAGACCTTTCCGTGCCATTTAGATTTGTCATTAAGCCAACATGTGCTCTGAACATTTTGTCCTTTGGCTCTGGACAGCTGGCTGACTCATTAAGCTCAGAATGAACCAGGACGCATTTGTATACATAGAAACAGAAACATCATACCTGTGATTCATTGTGACACAGAAAATGCATAAACAGCATTTCACAAGCTGCATCCTCTTTGAAAGTGAAAGAGCGTGTTATCACCTATTCCTTATCAACTTTCTAGGTTACTTCTCCCGAGTCGCTCGTCTATAAGACAGCAGAGGTTAGAGCACTTGCAGGGCAAAAACAGGCTAACTCCATCCTTTTGACACGCCTGTTTCCCCTTCATGAATTAGGTAGTTCACTTAAGTACAACAAAAAAACATGCTGTTTAGCAGCACCGCTGTGCACAGGTTTTATCGGGAAATAAAGAGTCCCTTGGTGTTAACCTTGCAAGTTTAAGGTTGTGAATGGGTAGATTTTACCCCTAAACACAAACCTTTCTTGAGCAACAAGCAGAGAGCGAACGCAAAGACAACAAAGCAAAACAAAAGTCCTAAAAGAAACATAAGCAGCAGTCCCCTGAATAACAAACTAACTGGGTTTTTTTCTAGCTTTTGCAGTCGCCAAATCACTAGGAGGAAAACAATCTGCCCATTCAAAGCACCACAAGCAAATATTGTTTTTGAAACAATGGTGTGGTGCTGGCGTGCTGTGGCCTTTTCTTTTTTTTTTAAGTTGTTCATACTGTACATCACGACTCGGTTTGTCGAATAATGAATCAAGACTTGATTGTAGTTCTAATTGTTTACGCTGGGCCTTGTTCAAACAAAACGATTCTTAGTTAATTAAACAGAAGGCGGCCTCAGAGCAGGCTAGGATGTTGCTGCTTTTATTTGTTTGTTCAGGAAAGAGTGCTATCATCAGATAAAAGCAGACACGTAGGAGAATCCCTAACCAGTGCGCGTGTAAACGTGCACACTTGATTCGGTCATACCAATGCCATTAATATGATTAAACCCAGCTTCGGCACTGGGTTCCCGGCGCTTTATGTATTGCCGCCGCCCAGTCGTTAGAGCATGGCTCTATTTCTCAGAACATGAAGCGATATAGCAAAAATAAATCACAAGTTCACTTCCCAGTTCCTTCTGTGAAATTGTCTGCGACTCTAGATCCCTTATCAAATAATTGATGGAATTCTCCTTATGCTTTCAGGTTTTATGTCCTGTGTATGCTTTTGAGTGAGAAAGGAGCTCGACTTAGCTTTTCACTTCCTTAGTGTTTGTCTTAGGGCTTAGTTTACTGTGTTATATTGCAACAAGACAGATGGATTCTTCAGTTCTCATCTATCTTTATTCACAAGAGGCTTATGTCTCAGAGATCAGCCCACCTATCTGCTGGTCAGCTCACCATATACTTTCTGACATATTTCTCACTTGACTTGCCTTTGTCGATCTCCAGGCCATATCCTGAAAATTTCTTTTGACATTGGTTTCCAGCTATGAAAAAAAAAAAAGCTAGATAGTACAAGACCTGCCGTGTGCAGTTGCTTCGTGTTTTTTATTTATGCTGTACTTTTCCAACTACTTTTTTAATGTTGTTTCAAGACTAGCTGGTTGCCGTCAAGATGGCGGACTATCATGGCGCATACACCCAGATGTACCTTCATTAGGTACACCTATTCAACTCCCAATCGGTGTAATGAAATAGTCAGCCAATCATATGGCAGCAGCTCAATGCATTTAGGCATGTAGGCCAAGACTACCTGCTGAAGATCAAATCAAGCATGAGAATGTGAAAGAAAAGTGATTTACGTGGTTTTGCAAGAGGCCAGTCAGGCTGGTCCGAGTATTTCAGAAACTATTGATCTGTCGGGATCTTCCCACAAGACTATCTCTACGGTTTACAGAGGATGGTCCAAAAAGAGAAAATATCGAGTAAGCCGGAGTTCTCTGGGTGAAAATGCCGTGTTGATACCAGAGATCGGAGGAGAATAGTCAGTCAAAATAACTACTTGTTACAACCAAGTGGGCAAAGCATCACTGGATGCACATCGTGTTGAACCTCGAAGCAGCCGAAGAGCGCACTGGGTGCCACTCCTGTCAGCTAACAACAGAAAACCCAGGCTCCAGTCCACATGGGCTCGCCAAAACAGTAGAAGATTAGAAAACTCTGCTGAGTTCTCTGCTGTCTGCTCTGATGAGTCTCGAGTTTTGTTGCGACATTGATAGTCTGATGATAGGATAAGCGAGATAAAAGCATATCCTGTATTAATGGTTCATGCTGGTACTGGAGCGAGAAATATTTTCTTGGCACATTTTGGGCCCTTTTAACTACCAACTGAGTACTGTTTAACCACCAATACCTGAGTATTGTTGCTGACCATGTCCATCTCTTTATGACCACAGTCTACCCATCCTCAGCTGTGGCTGTTTCCATCTGAAAACCATGTCATTATATCCACTTTATTCATGTCGGCTACCAATGTGTGCTGTGTGTAGTGTCGTAGGCAAAAGAAGCCTAGATTTCCCTTTCCCCAAATACTTCCTCCAGCTCATCCAGGGGGGATACCGAGGTATTCACAAGGTAGCCCAGAGGTATAGTCTCTCCCAGAAGGAAATGGACCTCACCTACTAGGTGAGTTTTGGATGTATCCAAGAGGCTTTGTAGACAGATGCCCTAGCCACCTCACCTCACTCCTTTTGATGCTGAGGAGCAGCAACTCTACTCCAAGCCCATCCCGAAAGGTCGGACTCCTCACCCTATCTCTGCAACTGACCCGATATACCCTTTGAAGGAAGCTCATTTCTGCTACTTTAATTCCCAATCTTCTTCTTTCGGTCAGTACCCACAGCTGGTGCACATAGGTGAAGATAGGAACATAAATCCAGAAGTAAATCTGAAGCTTACCTTTACACTCAGCTCTCTCTGTTCAACACAACAGACCAGCACCAATCTGTCTGTAAATCTCCTGATCCACTCTCCCGCAACTTGACCCCTTTGGCTATATTAAACAAATAATACTTGTAATATCAGTTTTCTCTGCTATAAGTTGATGGTTCACGTTGAGAGAGCCTCGCCACTTAATTAAAGGGGGCCCTCATCATCTACAATAAATGTTTTGGCATGCATATAATTGAAGGGACAACATTGCTTCCAGTATGCAGGCTAACACAGCTTATAGGATAACATACAGTTATTCTGCAAAGGCAATACAAGTGATAGGTACACACATTCTGTAAGAAATACAACCAGACAGTGAAATTCCATATTTAGACTGATTTTGGAAAGGATCCCTTGGCAAAGAAAATATGCGGTTCCTTTACTGTTGCAGGTTAAACAAACCATCCTACACATGGCATGAGCAATTAAGTATGGAGTGCAGATTACATCACTCTGAATTTTAGCAGTTGCCATACTCCCAGAACATCTAATTACAGGGCCTTCACACTACAATCTTCAAGGTTCAGCAAGAATGCACAAAAACAGCATGAAACAAGGCGGCAATAGTAATCAAATGCAGCCCAGCAGGGGGAGGGGAAAAAAAAAAACCTTGCAAAGTGCTTGTTCGCACTTATCTCTGGCTTATACAAAGCAATAGTGAGCATGTCCTCAGAACGAATCATATCAAGGCCTGCATCATTGTCAGTGGATCAGAGCCAGGAAGTGGAGGAGGTTGAAGTGAGAGGGCAGCTGCTTGCTACTCTTTTAACACAAGGAACTGAAAAGATCATTGTAAAAAAAATGATCACACATAATGGTGGGGAGATTTGTGGTGGGATGATGGTGTAATAAATTAAAATCCATGTTACACTTATCTTTATACTGCTGTGAGGAAAGAAAAAGAAAAAGAAAGAAAGAAATTGCTGCTGGGCTTTTAAAGGAGGTAAAGACAACTAATCTTAGCCTCTTTACATGGCCTGCAAATAAAGTTTGGGGTCAATTCTAAAGTTTTATTCACCTTTAAAACAGTCAATAATGCGCCTCCAGCTTACATATTTAAACTTCTAACCCATCACACATACCATAATTCACCTCTACGTCTGTTAGGGAGGAAACTTTAAGTTATTCTTGCTTCACTCTCTTAATGGCATTGTGTAACTTCTAGAGAAATATCAGTGCTTGGCATACGACCTGCTAGTAAGGGTTACCTATAGCTGTTAGCTTGCAATCGCTCCCAATGTGGTCGCAGCTTATAAAATTCCGGTAAACATCTGCAAATGGAAACAACACCTTAATTTGTCACTGAAGTGAACAAGCCTCACAGAGATGGGCATGAAACTGCAACACCATGCAAGTGTCTGATTAGTTTTGAGTCTCTAAAAACTATATTATGGAGATACATGTCTGTAATTCCTAAACAGTTAATGGAATAGTTTTGTTCAAACCCTTGAATTAAAACTCTGCACTTCAACCACATCTTGATTTAAAATCCACTCTGGTAAAAAAAAATAAAAATCATATGGCTGTCCAAATACTCATGGACCTAACTGTGTTTCAGCAAACAAGAAAAAGAGTGTGACCTGCTGTGGGTGGTCGATGGAAAGTCTAGTCGTAAGAGCAACATAAATGTCTGTACAACAGTTCAACCAACGCCGCCATCCATCAAGCAATGCAGGGTTGATAAAATGATATGATAGCTAATCAAAATTCTGAGCAGCTGGAAAAGTCAGCATTCGGTCGTCTGTTAATAAATCTATACAGTTTTATTCCCAATTTGACTAAACTGAAAAAAAAAAAAAATAGGCTAATCCTTCGTTATCATTGGGGTCATTCTGTCTCCACTCGGTGTGGCTCTTTCCAATTTGTGTGAAATTGAGGGCTTTGGGGTTAAGAGGAGAGTGTGCAGGCACAGATAGCACGTTGCAGGATGTGCCAACAGCCAGCCTTGCCCCTGCTGGCCGCGGTGACATCACAGAGCGCCACAAGGAACAATGACTCACTACTGCCACAAATTCTATGCCGTGACTGGACATCTCTAACCCTCACTTGTCATCAGCTCACTGTCCACTCACACGAGCGCCCTAGGCTGTCAGGAAAACTGAAGACCTGAGGCTTCTGGACAGCAAGAGAAAACCGCCGCGTGAAAATACATCTTTGCTACATCTGCCACCGAACATCAATAACGCAACATTTACTTCTTTTTTCTTTTTTTTTTGCCAGAGTCATAAAGTCAAGGAATTTTTCTTTTCCTTGTCTTCCACTGACTCTGTTCACTCAAGGGGCTTCATTAAGTTACCGCCACTCCTGCCAGACTAACTTGTGCACTGATTGTAGTCCGAGGTGGCCATTACTTTCACACTGATTAGGAAGCAGTGATTGTGTCAAGGCTGATTGGGGACGCACACATACGTTGGCATTCCAATTACACCAAGTACCACCTAGACAATGGTCAAAGTGTACTTCAGGTCATTTGCATTTAACTGAGTTGCACTGCATGAACAAATGATTATTCTGTGGAGCAATTTTTTTTTTCTGTGTGTGGAAGGATTGTCTTTAAAATCAAAAGCAGCAAAAAACAAAAAAACAAAAAAAAAACCTACATTCAACTTATTTAATGAGCACCACACATTCGAAAGTGACTTTAAACTCTTTTTCACCCCAGTTGCCCCAATTTGAATGCACACTATGAACACTGTTTATGTAATATTTCTCTGGTGGGTGACTTTGTAATTGAGCTACTGTCTCTAACATTTCTGAACTCATTTTTAGTCCCTTGACAGCGCCTTTGTGCCAATAAATAATCATTTAGCAACTATAAGTCACTACCGTCGGTAATGAGAACGAGAAACAGCAAAATATGCGCGACTTTGAGTCACAGCCGTGCTGTCGGTATCATTATTTTGAACAGAAACAAATTTTAGTCAAAGTCAGTCACCACGGAGCTGCACTCTAATGTCACGCTAAAGAAAAAACTAGGAGCAGGAACAACTTCCCAGATAATAAATATGCTTATTTCAGAGATTTTTTTATTATTATTATTATTTATATATCCTAAGAAAGGCTCATATTAGGCTTTTTGTTTGAAATTACGAAAGGTGCTGTCACCCACCATAATTCATTCATCATGCAGCTTTATATTGGTTTTGTGTCACCGATGAGAGCGCACAACAAACTCGCTGCCATGCATTGTTCCATCTACAGACTATGGTGATTATACAAAAACAGAACGAACTGCTCAAGGGACAAAACTAATATGTTTTAAAATTAAAATTCTGTGGTAGTTTGGAAAGCGCCGCTCGGCATTCTGCTGCATGAGCGCGCCACTCTGAATCACAAAGAGTCGCACCGGCTCCTATTTTAACATAATCTCAGCAATCAATCAGCCACGCCACAAAGAAGTCAATGGGCCTTGACAATATGTACCTGTCAGATCATTGCCTCTAATGCATTAAGGTCTGATGCATCTGATAGGCGGCGACACCCCAGCGTACAAACGAGAGCCAGAGTCTCTGAGATCTGGTGACAGGCTTTTGTCCCGCCACCTGCTCGTGAGTATTCAAATCAAATATGAATAACCAACCAGAGTTACAGAAGTGCTTTTACACAGACAAAGAAAAAAGATACAATACAAAGAGTACATACAATAAATGTCTGGTGGACTGAAATATAATAGAAAATATGTATATTGAGTTTGTAATTTTAAGGATTTTTGAACAAACCTTTGCTTTTTTCCCCATTTTCACATTTGCACTTCCAAAGAAGCTGTCGAACACATCTATATTGTTTAAGCCTTAATGCAGGATATATTACACAAATATCTAATATTGTGTGATGCTGCTCCCCACAAAAGCTCCTGGGCTGATGGAATTTTATTAATGTATTGAATATAATAACATAATCTGCTTCTTGGTCTGGTGTGTCGGAATATCTCATGATTCAGAAGCTTTCACATAGCCGTACATAGTGCAAAATGGGTCCCCCCCCCCCCCCCCCCCCCCCCCCCCCCTTAAAA
>VUQR01005175.1:24639-35222 GCA_015108515.1 Hemichromis elongatus
TAATACACAGCACTGTGCAAACACTGCATATTCTAATCCATCACTCAACACAATTCAAGTCTCACTATAAGATTCATTCTGCAGCATGATGGCCCAAAAACACCACCAGATTCATAAACAACAGTCGTTGTGAGGCATGAAGTAGAAGGAAAAGCCTATTACAGATTGCATGACCTCCGTAACTTCATCAAGTCAGTCTGGAATTACACAAACAAAAAAAAACAAAAAAAATAGAAGCAAATTAAACAGCTCAAAATCCACAGAAAAAATGTGCAGAAAAACCTTCCTGCCAAGTACCATAAACCTTTACCTAGAATTGCTTTAAAGGCAAATGGTTGCCTTCAGTTTTTTTTCTATGTGCAGCCCTTCCTTTTAACTTAATTGACACATAAAACTAATTATTGTAGACTCATTTTGCTTTCGGTACAGAAAACTTTTGCAGATTGAAGCCGACCGTGTTCTTTTTTTCCTTTTCTTTTTTTCGACATTGTCACCCTGCGACCTGCAGCCGGTCCCCTGAGATATGTACCGTTCTGTCCTCTACATTATACATAATGAATTGTCCGTTCTGTCTTCTTTTTGGGTGGTATACTTCATTCATGACCTTAACCTGCCTCAGCAGCTTGTCCTCTAGTCATTTGGTCGACAGAAGGCCCAAATTCATCACCACCTTTCATTCTCCTCCTCTGGCCTATCTGATCTATGATAGCATTTATAATAACCGCTGCAGAATGCCCCGTCGCCCTCTGTGCCTTGCCCACTCGTGGCCTGCACAGATTACCACCAGCCATTCACAGGCCATTAAAACTGTATTTACTTATCAGCCTCTCTGGGCCTGTCACTCTGTTTTCAAGACCGATGCCCAAAGGGAAGGCAAGGAGTGACCTTCAGTCCTAAACAGGTCACTAGACTCTTTTGTTCTTTATTTTGCTCCCTAAACTCCCCTGAAAGCAACGTTTGTGCCTTACAATAACACAAATTCAAGAATTCAAGAACTGGAAATAGAACAAAGAACAAAATCTTATGTTTCTTATATTCATTCTCTAGATCATAGTAGTTTTACGCTTGTGGGCTTAGGTAATACACACATATTTGCTCTCTAATGAAGCATTATTGATTCCAGTCTCATACGTGCATGCTCCGCTGGCTTGCTGATTGCAAAGAATGGGGAAAAAATGGGTATACAGCAACCATGGTTGTGTCTTCTACCTGCAATTAGCTTTAAAGTACACTAACTAATGTTCTATGTCTCGTTCTTGGAACGTGTAAAAAAACAACAGGGGTTATGTACCTCCCTGCTTCCTGGGAAGTGTAACTTGTTTAAGTCTGGGTGACCGGCTGTCAAAAATGTCACAGCATTTATTTTAATTATTTCTGTGAATGCATTGTTTGATTTTGGGGGGGGAACTTTACTGTTTTGGCTCAGTGCATCTTTTTTTAGTGTTTTTCTACTGAAAAGATTTGAATTCAGAGAAAAATAATCTATATATATTCCAGAGACTGAGCAGAAGTCTGTCTGACCTCTCACTTCATTTAAAGCCTCAGTAAATACTTATCCAAGCACTTTACTGTCTCAATCATTGGTTTAAAGTTTTATTTAATATAACACAGTATTCTTTTTGTAAATTATAATGCCAAAACCCAACAAAACAATAGAACAGAGCACGCTTTATAAGTAACTTTTAATTTAAATAGCTCTTTCAAGCAATATGTGGATTGTATTTGTCAAATGAATGTATTTGACATTTCTGTGTTTTCATCATGTCTTTCTTATTGTCTTTCTCCTTCTCTACGACTACTTCCTCATTTCCACCTCATCCTCATCTTCCTAGCCTGAAGTCAAGGCTTTGACACATGAAAGCTTGCATAAACATGTGTATTTATATTGGATACTGTTGCAACTGTCAAAAGATTAGACATCCAACCCTCCCGTCTCTGCAGCTGACAATGAGCCAGCCAAAAACAGCAACAACAGCTGGCTATAAGCTAACATTGTGCCAACTAATGTTAGGCTCAAGTGTCCTAAAAATCACACTTTCCCTCTGATAAACAGTTTGATTACATTCTGAGAGCATCACTCACTACAGATGAATGAGTTGTTTGTCCTACAGCAGCCACCGTAGGAAGGATTATGCACTTGAATTTTGTAATTTGTTATTATGGGGTTGTCCTAAAAGCTCCCTGAAAAGCCTTCATCTGATCCACTGACAGGGACTAGAAATAGAGATCACATTTCCCCCCATTTTGGCATTCTCTGCTGTCTCCCTGTTAAACCCAGAATCGAATTTAAAATCTTTCTTCTCAGATACAAGGTCTTGAAAAATCAGGCCCAGTCTTATCTTAAACACCTCATAGTATCATGTCACCCAGACAGAGCACATCACTCTCAGACCGCTGGCTTACCTTTGATTCGTAGAGTATTTTAAAGCAGCTTCCTGTTTGGATCTGAGAGGCAGACACCGCTCTACTTTTAAAATGTTTGATAAAGCTTATAGTTCGGACTGGATCAGGTGTCCCTGAATCTATCCTTGATTTATTCTGCTGTAGGTCTGGGCTGCTGAGGTCTTCCCATGATGCACTGAGTGTTTCTTCTTCACTTACTTTTGTCACTCAATATGTGTTTATATACCAGGTCTGGATTTAATCTTTTCGTATTTTTAACCTTTGGCTCTGCTCCTCAGTGTCTTTTGTCCTGTCTTCCTCCCCTCACCCCCAACAGATCACAGCAGATGGAATCTTGGTTCTGGTGGAGTGTTCCAAGAGCCAAGTGTTTCCCATGTGAAGGTATTTGACTACTGGAGTTTTCTATGTATTATTGCAAGGTCTTTATTTTACAGTAAAGGTGAGGCGACTGCTGTTGTGATTTAGTGCTATAAAAACTACACTGAATTGAATTAAATTGAATTGAACTGGGATAAAAATACAGAATTAAGCTGACTGCTATTTGCAATTTAGGCTACGTTCACACTGCAGGCGAAAGCGCATCAAATCTGATTTTTTTGACCCTATGCGATCCATATTCGATCATGGTATGACAGTGTGAACAGCACAAATCCGATCTGGGTCACTTTCGTATGTGGTACTGAATCCGATACATATCCGATGTTTTAGAAAGCAACTGCTGTTTGAACGGTCGTGTCGCATTAAATCCGTCTTTTACGTCACTGACACAAGACAGACGCCGATTATCAGCGCCGGAGAAGACAAACGAGAAAGCATGGCGGCGGAAACTGGAGACGGAGTGAGTCAATGGACATAAACTGAAGTTTTGGACTTGATTAGCACACGGGGAGACGATTCTATTCAAGCTAAACTTTTAGGGTCGTATTGTAACCGTGCTGTGTTCGCCATTTTTACTTCCGCAAACAGAGCGCGTTATGTGTAACGTCTTCTTTTGCGCATGCAGGTCGCTTTCAGGGCCGTGAACGTTCACACTAGAGTGCGTTTGCTGTCACATTTTATTTGTAGTGTGAACAACCACACAGAAAATATCGGATTTGATCAATAAATCGGAATTGGGCATTAAGACCCGCAGTGTGAACGTAGTCTTAGTGACATCTAGTGGTGATATTTTACACACTGTAGCTTTAAGTAAAGTGATGCGGTTATCGCAACAGCCATCAGCTTTGGAGTTTTTAAATGTCATGCTGTAACACCTAAAAGACAAAAGTTACAGTGCTTTTGAACTGTAGTGACCACCACCGCTAATACCTCAGTGAATTACACTGTTTGCCTCAAAGCACATTGGCCCGAGCTAAGCAGTTCCTATTGTTGCTGTTGGGTTAGCTGCAAATGTGCCATTATATTTGACTGACAGCTGAGCAATCACGATAGCATAAATGAGACAAGGTGAACTCTTCTCATTCTTCTTAACACACATTCATTTCTTATCAGCACAGAATGTGTCATGGTCTACTTTGGGTGCGCTTAACTTCCTCTGACCTTTAAAAGGGCTGATTATTTCCACCCACAATCTTCACTCAGCAATACGCTGCCAGCACAAAAGGATATTAGGCCCAGACCTGCTGGTCTGATAATTCCAGCTCTCACAGTGGCACCGAGGGAACCAAACCCACAATGCTTTGCCACTCTATTATCATTTCACCGCCTTCATCGTCACCTTCACCTCTGGTATTCTCTCACCTTTCAACTCAGAGCGTGCAACTTTTCCTGGGAGCCGGAGAATTCAGTGCCCGCTCGGTTTTTATTACATCTTAAAAGTACTTTGCATCCATGCTAATTAACTTTCCCGTTATGTATCACCCTCCAGGGACAAATTACAATGCTTGGAGTAGCCCAGAATGCTGTAGCTGTGTAAATCTCCTCGGTGTTGGGAGGCTCCCGTGCCTACAGCTCCCCTGACAGCACTATTTGATGAAAAGAGAGTGTACCTAAAGGGAACCAACAGGTCTAAATGTTTAATAGATTCTTATTCTACTCTCTGTAATCTCGTAATCACGGGTTCAAGGGGGGTCGCATCTATCACCCGGGGAACAAATAAAAGTCTTATTGTGTCCCGCTTCCTTTCACCTCAAGAGGAAATGTGAACCAGATAAATGATGGCCTTGTTTCAAGAGAGGCTCAATCTGCTGCCAACGATTTGTAGCCAACAAAGTAATTTCGATACCGTTCTTTGTTTTGATAGATGAGGCCAAAATTTAATATAGAGCCAATTTACTCGTATAGGAATGGAACTGCAGTTATCTCCCCTCTTTTCTTCCTCCCTGTTTGCCTCACGCCCTCCAATCCAGCTCAAAATTAGACGTCAAGAAAAGGACAAACAGCACAAAGGATGATATTTTTGACAAAGCTTTGCTCTTAACTACGATCATTACTCTTCAGTACCTGGAATCCCACTGAGGCGTTTCATCACACACGGGACCGTGGGCGCTTCAATGGCTGCATCACTGTGAATGAGTGTTTTGCAAATTCATTTTTTTTTCTCCTACGGCGTTCTAGTGAAAGCGGCTCAGAGCAGTTCTCCTAAAGCTATTTCAAGTGTCATGTGTTGATACCCGCGGGGACCTGACACGCCGTGCTTTGAGAACAACAGTGACACTGGTGGTGCCGTAGTGAGGTTTGTAAACTTCCTCAAAAACATGCATTAATGCCGAGGCTGATACCTGGGAGGGGGGGTCCTGCGTTTGAAAAACACTTTTTTTTTTTTCATGGTCTAATGCTTCGTGTGCGTTGTGCCACCTGCCTTTACTGTCGTCTAACAAGAAGCAGTATGCTCCCGTGACCACATGGTGAGAGTTAGAAAAATAGCTTGTCTGCTTCACCGGGGAGCTCTGACAGGTGTGCGCACAAAGACTTAAGAACTTGTCAGCGGCAGTTTTGTGAACGGAAAGGTAAAGGAGTTTATTCATGAGCGCACGCCTTGAAAATCCAGAGTAAATTAAGTGTGGCTGGAAAACAGCAAAAGAGACTTCACCCTCATTAGAAAGATTATGAACAGGCTGCCACCCGTTCAGGGAACAACGCCTTATTGATCGGGTTACTTGGACGTGAAAACAGTAATTGTCTTGAAAGTGACAAAATTAGAATTAATCAAAGTTTGATTAAACTATTGCATTCTGTTTCCGCTCCAGAGGAAAAGCCCGTCGGTTGCCAGAGAGAGTCTCCCCGTGATGCTTGTTTGAGATTCTGCTCAAGTCCACATCTACATGATAGGTTGTGTTTGCTTTCATGCACATTTAAAACCATTCACTCATGCATGTGATGTATAATAACATGTCTGGGGCGCAGTTTGTGTGCCGATGCTGCTCTGCTGCCACCTAAAGGCAGAATTCATGTCAACGGTTATTTGGACAGCAATCATACAGTATTCTAAACCTAAACGTGTTCAAAATACTAAAGTCACCCCTGAGTTATATACACTACACAAAACAATGAAAGTAACGCCTTTAAATCAGAGTAAAGCTTTGAGTCGGTTAAACTGCTGTGATATTGATCTGGTCAGTTAAGTAGCAGTGGGGGTTGTTAATCAGTTTCAGCTGTTTTAGTGTTAAAGAAATTAATACCAGGTGCACTAGAGGTGCAAAAATAAGTAATTTTACAGATGGTATCGATGACATTTGTTCTCTTCTCATCTTTTCTGACTGTTTTTTTTTCACTAATTTTGCATTTGGCGAGGATCAGTGTCACTATTGATAACACAAGGAGATACCTGGACCCTACAGAGGTGCAACTCCTCCAGGGTGGCACATCAATACACGCCAGCACAGTATAGAGAGCGTGGAGAATATTCCAGGAGACAGGCTATTACTCTGGGAGCACTGGACAGGGTCATAGAAAGTCCTTAACCCATCAGCAGGAGCGGTATGTGCTTCTTTGTGCAAGGAGGAACAGCAAGAGCACTGCCAGAGCTACAAAATGACCTCCAACAGTCCAGTGTTATGAATGTCTCTACCAGACAATCAGAAACAGACTTTATGTAGGTTGGCCTGAGATCCCGACATCCTCTGGTGGGCCCTGTGCTCACTTTCTGGAACTCTGGAGCCTAGTTGGCAGGTCCGCCGGTGTCACCTAACCACATGTGACAGATGTGTAAAGGTCTGGAAAACATTATGCTGCCTGTGACATCGTTCAGCATAACTGGGCTCGTTGTCAGACCCTACGTTGGTGCAGTGCGCTTTGGGTTCCTCCTAGTGCATGACAATGCCCAGACTCGCGTGACAAGAGTATGCATGCATTTTCTGGAGGATGAAAGGACTGATACCACTGACTGGCCCTCACACCTCTCATACAACACTTCTCATACTCTTGTCCATTTGACACTGCCAGGTCGCACTTGAGACTGTTCAGGAGCTCAGTGATGATCTGGTCCAGACCTGGGAGGAGATCCCCCAGGATGCAATCCACCATCTCTTTAGGAGCATGCTCAGATGTTGCCAGGCATGCATTCAAGCATGTGAGGGCCATAAAAAATACTGAGTACCATTTTGAGTTGCTGCAATGAAATTTGGCATTGGTTTTTGGATTGTCTTTGAGTTCAGCCCTCTGTGGCATCATTTTCATTTCCATCAAACGATGCAGAACCCTTTCGCTCCTAACAGATTACCCAGTCAGTACTGGTATAGCTACCCAGCATGAATTGTTTCCCACTGAGATCTAATGTGTTTTAAAACTGTTCATTTAAAATTTATTTATGAGCTGTGTATTTGTTCACCAATTTTAACACATATTTATCAAAAGCTGTCATTTTTACTCTACCTGTTTTTTTTTATTGTCACTAGCTAAAAATAATAATATGCTTTTCTAGCTAATTTGTCTTCCTCAGCATTTTTGAACATTTTTTTAATTTGAGACAGTGTATCAGCAACAAAAACAGAATCAGCACGCGTGCAGTCATTAAAACGCGTGATGTTTAAAGTCAAAACATCAAAAACACATGTGCTAAAAATGACATCCTGTGAGAGAGAAGGCCTTCCTCAGTGGTTCTCAAAGTGAGCCATCTGTCACCATACTCCGACTCAGCAGGAGGTTGTTTGCTAAACAGGACAAAAGCAACTGTTAACAACCAGATGCTGTCGGCATAATGGAGAAATTGTCACAAATGCGAAAGCTGCCGCCCCAGAATAATGTGCCATATGGACAAAAGAAAGTGTTTTAGAACTGCTGTTGGTGGGAGAAATATTTTGTTGGTCAGTAAGAAAATCAAAGGAAACATGCCAAATGCTAATCGGGCACTTGATCGTTGGATGGAAGTTGCAGTGCTTTGATGAATACGTGACAGTGACCATCAGTAACAAAGACTGATTCATGAAATTTGACATAAATCATAAACAGACTGAATTGAGGAATTCCTGGAAAGAAGTTTAAAATATAAGAAAATTGTGCAGCTTTTTAAGTAAACCTTTGTAAAAGTTAAAGTTTATTATCAGACTCTTAAGGGGGGTGTGTGTATAAAAAAAATACACAGCCAACAAATACCATCACTCACTGGTTAATGAACTGAGAATTTTGGCCACTGCCAGTGTGGTGTTTTTTTAAAAAGCAGATGTGAAACAGCATGCGTTTGATTTCGTTTCCAACTGGAGCCATAATTGAAAAAAAAAATAATAATAATAATAAAAATCAGCATCATGCTGCATTCAATTAAATCTACAATCAGAAACCGAGCCTGTGGCTTAACTGAGCTCATAGACGAGGTAGTTTTAAAGTCTCATTACTTGGCGGTGAAATTTTGAAGTATTACCTAAAATAATTTCAATAGGCACCGGGACACAAAAACATTGTTGGATCTGTAACAATTGTTGCTTACATTGACCCAAAGTAAGATTTCCCCCTCTGCTTCAGCCACGATAGCTGCTGTTGCTAGAGTTTTCCCTTTAAGCCTGAGCAGCATGACTTTCCCTTTCAATACCTCTGTCAGTTTTCCAGCAGACTTCCGTACAGTCATACTTGTATGCTTTTGTTTTTTGCACTAAAGAAGCCACCACTTGCTGATTATTAGAAAGAGTGTGTTTTTTTTAATACAACTGATGGTAACTGGTTATATTTGTCGCAAATTTTGTTGCCCTTGTCACGAGGTCTCTTCTGAAAAGGACATTTTTAATGACAATAACACTGGATAAGTTAGCATAAAAAAGTCTCAGTTTCTACCTTGTGGCAGGAATGGTATTTCTACCACAAAATAACTCTATCATTCTTGACAGATATGTTTGACAGATCATGAGTCAACAACAAAAACATTTTACTTAAAGCTACAGTGTGTAAATTATCACCACCAGAGGTCAGTAGGTTGCAGATTGCAGTGACGAATTCTCTTTTCTTGCCCCTTAAAGTTCAACTGCTTAATTGTTGCTACAGTTACATCTGTAGTGAATGTCAGTTCAGGAGATGAGGCTTGAGGTTAGGAGCAAAAGGAAAAAGTGAAACTGAGGGCGCATGGTGGAGGAAAAGAATGACGATAAAGAGTTGATATATATATATATATATATATATATATATATATATATATAGATATAGATATATATGCACAAATGTTAAATGGTAGTTTAAAAGTTTAGTTTGAAACAGCGATTTGTGATTATTAAATTAAAAGGGATGTCCGTCTCGTATTAAAGATGGACGGGAAACATGGTTTCCTCAAACCAGCGGCTGCCCCTATGTATTTATAATGGACTAATTCTAAGATTATGAAAACGCATCAGATTGCTGGAAGGCGTCATTATACACTAATTGATGTAATATTTATATTTATTCTGTTAAATAAAACAAAATAAAGAATATTTCCTGTACCTTTAAATACCCGAAACTATTTGGCCTTTAAATTCTCAAATAAATTTAAATGAAGTGGTCCAGTGTCAGTGTTTGCTTGCTCACCCATTTTTGATTGAAGGACACGGACTGAGAATTGTGCACGGACTCGAAAGAGGAACCTTGTTTAGCCTTGTATTTTAGGTGGGAATGAAAACAGCGTCGGACCGTGAGGAGAGCTTCCTGTTTTGAAGGGAGTCTGCTCGGAGTGACTTTCTTTTAAAAGTAATTTCATTAAGAAATGTATTTATAATTTAGCAGGTAAAGAAGTGATACAGCTAACTAACCAGTATTAGGAGTAAATATTATTTTATAGGGAGGATTTTAAACCTCTGCGTTAGCCTGTAACTGTTACTTGTCTCCATTTGTCAGCTGTACTCAAAAGATAACCTTTGATATCTGCGCTGCCTTCTCTGTAAGACTGACACACCCTCAGCACGCAGCATTTCTTTTATGCTTTTAGGAGCTAACCTAGCATCACCGAGGCAGCGCCATGCCTTTCCTCCATGGATTTCGCAGGATCATTTATGAGTATCAGCCGTTGGTAGATGCTGTCATGTGTGTTATTGGACTGGAAGAACGAGATGACATTGGCGAGGAAAGGTAAAGCTTGCTATTCAGTTAGAGTCGTCTTTTGGCAGCGCTACAGTGCAGTAATTAATTTAACATGTATCAGATAACACACAAACATACACACAAGGTGCTTTTTTTTTTTTTTCTTCTGTCAGAGATTCTGGGGATGAATCCGCCATTTGTAGATCTCTGGTGGAGCTTCTGGAGCAAGAATCCCAGTCAGAGGTGTTTGTGGAGGGGATCAGCTACGCCCTGTTTAAAATGGCAGAGCGGGGTCTGGTGCAGCCAGCAAAAATCCTCCTACGCTATGGAGCTGATCTCAACTTTGAAGGTTAGTTATAGTTTGGAGTGTGTTTAAGATGACGTGAATGCTTTTAACTCGACATTGCATACCCATTTGTTTATTAAACCTTGCCAAAGAGAGAGAGTTCATTTTGTGACTGTGCTTAATTTCATTTTTGTCCTCTTATGATCCAATGATCTTGTTGCCAGTTCTGTTCACACAACATTTAAGTGATAGTCGCTCATGCATTTTGAATGGCAAACACTCAAGGCTGCAAAATTGATAAACATTGTTGTGGGTTTCCTTAAAGATCTAGGACCAGTGGTGCCCGCTGGAATTAAATTAGTAATCCACACATTAACGTCCCTCTCCCCATAGTGACATGCTACATAATGAGAGAGACTAATTCATGCCTTTGCCTTTTCTTTTTCTTTTTTTTTTTTTTTTTTTTCCAAAAAACCAA
>VUQR01005175.1:49910-66078 GCA_015108515.1 Hemichromis elongatus
ATGAAACTTTACTTACTGTCTCCTGGAGTACTGCCATGAGCGCTGGGTTTCCCCTAACTCTGCGAGTATTTCATGTTGGACACCCTTGAACTCCTTTTTCCTGTTTTCCTGCCTGAGCATGTCGCATTGAAGCACGCCATTCTGTCTGTACAGGTGATCTTACGCACAGGAAATGGAAACTCTGATTGTGTATGTGTGTGTGCTGCTTGAGGTGGGTGGGTGCGTGGGGGTGGAGAGGGAAGGGGGGGGGGGGGAGAGGGGGGGGGGGGGGTGAAACAGGATATGTTGGGAATAACACAAAGCACAAAAAGTGTCACATGATCTGAAGCGAAGGGTTGATTTATTTGGCTTCAGAAAGAATCTGTTGCATGTGGTTTGGAGGAGAGAATGTTTTCCTTCTTTGCTCTCAGTGTGCTCAGACACAACACATGGAAACATTTTCTGAGAGGCCATGGGTCTGTGAAAGAAAGAAAAAAAAAGCTCCAGACATTTTATTTCTTCTCCCTCTTTTCATAGCTTTTTTAGATCTTTTTTTTCTCTCCCTCAAACTGATTGAATTACATACATCTGTTTGCCACATGTAGAAGGAAACGTCCCTAATAAATATATGTATTGCATTTGATAATCATGATGTGCAATTAGCGGATATACAGTGCTGCCCCCTTCCTGATTTCTTATTTTGGGGATATTTGTCACACTTACATGTGTTAATATTAGACAAAATAACCCAAATAAATTCAAATGTAGATTTTAAATGATGATTTCATTGATTAAGCCTTAAATTAAGTTATCCAAAACTACCTGAAAAAGTAGTTACTCCGCGTAAATCATAAATTAACTGTGATTACCTCTCCCCTTTAAAAAAAAGAAAAAAAAGAAAACTAGCAACACCAAAGCTTTATTACTGCCAGACTTTCAGTGAATCGAAAATTGACTGAAATACAAACTTTCTGACAAAGTGAAGCAGGCTAAAAGATCTCAAAAAGCAAAGCATCATGTCATAATCTAAGAAAACAGCTGAGAAACAAAGTCACAAATTGTTGCAAAGCCATTTCTAACGCTTTTGGACTCCAGTCAACCACGGTGAGAGCCATTGTACACAAATGGAGAAAACTTGTGGTTCCCAAGAGTTGCAGGGCTACCAAATGTACTCAAAGAGTGCATCGACTCATCCAGGAGGTCACAACAGGACCCAGAACAACAGCTAAAGAACCACGGTCCTCACTTGTCCTGGTTAAGGTCAGAGTTTGTGATAATAAGAAGAAGAAGAAACTGAGACAAAAAAATGTAATCAGTAGGAGATCTCCAATGTGAAAACCACTGCTGACCAAAAAGAACACAAAGGCTCGTCTTACATTTGCCAAAAAAAAAAAACCCGTCTTGATGATCCCAAAGACTTTGGGGAAAATATTCTGTGGACTGATGAAACACAAGTAGAACTTTTTGGAAGGTCTGAGTCCTGTTACATCTGGAGCAAAACTAACACAGCATTTCAGCGGTGGTGTGATGGTCTGAAGCTGCTTTGCTGCTCCAGGATCTGGTCGTCTTTCCATAATTGATGGAAGCATGAATTCTGCTCTTTACCAGAAAATCTTTACCAGAGAACATCCAGCCTTTAGTTCATGCCCTGAAGCTTAAGCACACTTGGGTTATGCAGCTGTACAATGATCCAAAACACACCAGCAAGAAAAAAAAATACCTCCACAGCAATGTGAAAGACTTATCGCCAGTTATTACAAAAAGCTTGATTGCAATTCTTGCTGCCAATGGTGGCCGAACCAGGTATTAGATTTAGGGGACAGTTACTTTTTCAGATAAGGCCAGGTAGGTTTGGATAACTTTTTTCCCATCAATGAATGACGTCATCATTTAAAAACTAGATTTTATATCTACCTGGGTTTTCTTTGACTAATATCTAAGTAAGTTGATGGTCTGAAACATAAAGAAAAAATAAATTAGGAAGGCTGCTAATACTTTTTTTTTTTTTTTACAGCAGTGCATTAATAGTTTTAGTAAAAATCTACTGTAAGCCTTGTGTACCAAGTGATGGGATCCTCATTGGTTTCGTGAACGCGTGGAAAAGGATTTATATCAATGAACATCCTATTTACAGCCTCTATTCCAGTCTGTAATAAATATACTTCCACTCATATGAGACAGTTGCATGTCTGCTCTATTGTCTGCCATAAATATGCTGGAAGGCTTGGTTAAATATTGATAGCACCAATTTTCTGCCTCTCCCCGTCCTACCCCACACACCTTCTCTCCATCACCACCCCACACAAGCAAGCACACACACACGAAACCCCTCCTCGTTTCCCTCCCTCCCTCTATCTCGCGGTTATTTCACCCTCACAGTAACCTTGCTTATGCATATTGCATATGTAAATAAAGCACCCTGCCTCTGAAGTAATTGTGTGCATCTTCTACAGAGCTGCACATCTCAGCTTAGAGTTTAAGAAGAAGCATTGTGGAGAGAGTGAATTCTCTTTGTTTACTAGTAATTCTTTTCTGTTTGAGCCCAACTCAACAAATAACTGTTTATCGATAAGTAAAGTACTTCAAGCGTAGTCCTATATCTGTCTAATTTTAAGACTAGTTATGGGTGGGGCCCGGTCCACAGTTTGTGAAATTTAAAATAATCTTTTAATAGAATAGAGAACTAAGGTATGACAATTTTACCAAGAACTTCCATCTTTTGTCATTAATCTTTTGTGCATATATGAAAAAAGTTTGCAAATTGAATAAAGATATCTTTTGCTAATTATTTTGAAGCAGTTTTGTTGGCAATAGTCTCGAGTCTTTTTGAGTATAATGCTACAAGCTTGAAACATCTATTTTGGGTCATTCTTCTTTACAAAACCTCTCAAGCTCCATCAGGTTGGATGGAAAGCATCAGTGCAAAGCCGTTTTCAGAGATGTTCAGTCGGGTTCAAGTCTGGGACTATCAAGGACATTCACATAGTTTGATGTCTCGGCTGTGTCCTCAGGGTCGTTGTCCTGCTGGAAGATGAACCTTTGTCCCAGTCTGAGGTCTAGAGCACTGTAGAGGGGGTTATCATCGAGGATGTCTCTGTACATTTCCGCATTCATCTTTTCCTCAACCCTGACTAGAATCCCAGCTCCTGCTGCCTAAACATGATAGCATGATGCTGCCACCACCATGCTTCACTGTAGGGATGGTATCGGCCAGGTGATGATCGGTGCCTGCTTTCCTCCAAATATGACCCTCGGCACTCAGGCCAAAGAGTTCAGTCTTTGTTTCATCAGACCAGAGAAATGTGTTTCTCGTGATCTGAGAATGTTTCAGGTGCCTTTTGGGAAACTCAGACAAGCTGTCATGTACCTTTTACTGGAGTAGGAGTAGGTTCAGTCTGGCTACTCGACCACACGGACCTGACTGGTGGAGTGCTACAGAAATAGATGTCCTTCTGTAAGGCTGTCTTGTCTCCACAGAGCAACACTGGAGGTGTCAGAGTGACCATCGGGTTCATGGTCACCTCCCTGACTAAAGACCTTCTATCGTGAGCGCTTAGATGAGCCAGGCAGCAAGTGCTGCATACGTCATACCGTACCTTTCCCCAAATCTGTCCCTTGATATAATCCTGTTTGTAGATCTACAGAGAATTCCTCGGAAGGTGTGTGTGCCTTCCAAATCATGTCCAATGAACTGAATTTACCACAGATTGACTCCAGTCAAACATCTGACAATTGATCACTAAAAACAGGAAACACTTCAGCTCAACTTTGAGTTTCATGGCAACGGCAGTAAATATTTGTGTACATGTTATATTTCTGTTTTGTTTTTGTTTGTTTTTTTTAACTTTTAACACATTTGTAAGATTTTAAGCAAATTACTTTTTTTCACTTTTCTCATTATGGCGCATTGTTGTTGGTAGAATTTCCCATCCATTCAACAATAATATATTATTAGTTATTCTTTAAGTACTAACTGGAAACACAGAAATGCTTGTCTAATGGAAAGCTGCAAGTAATGCTTAGAGCACTTTTTTTAAACTTTGGTTTTACTTACGTTTAAAGGTTTGTTTATGTTTACTGTTTTCATGTCAACTCAGCTCTGTGATAGCTTTCTAGGGTGTTTTCGTAGTGTGTCTGTGTTACCTGACACTGTATAGCCAGTGTTTACAGTATTTTGTCAACATTAAGGGAAAATCTGGAATAAAAATATTTGATTGTTACTGTTACAGTACAAAAAAATCTATGCTCAAAGTATCTGCATAGACTTTACATATTTATTCAATAACTTTAGGCTACTAAGGCATACATGTAATTTTAAATCCCAAGTACAAAACTTTTGTAAAAACAGAAGATGAGCTCATGTCTTTCGGTCCTTTTGGTCTCAGTGGTAATAAAACTGTAGCTGAATGAAGCAACAACAAAGCTCTGATAAATAAAAGAGCCTCGCAATGTCACTAGAAATTGTTTGAAAATGTCCAGGTGTATTTGTTGTGATTAAAACATAAACGTGTGCCTTTTCTTTCACACTTTTGTATCAAATTCAGTAATAAAGCTCAGATTTCAACTATTTAACCTACTTCATAGCAATGACATTATATCCACTGTAGGTGGTCTATGGGATCTGTATAAATAGAAAATAATATAGTTATATTCTGCAGTTAGTTCCAATATCACTATGCATATATATTGTACATATATACATATAAAAATGTTGGACAAAGATACAATTTTTATAGTTTTGCCTTTGGACACCAGAACAATGGATTTCAATTCACACAATTAAGACGTGATGCAAGTGCAGAGTTTCAGCTTTAATTCAAAGGGTTTTACAAAAATGTTGCATTAACTGCTTATAAACAGTCCATTATTTTTAAAGACTCAAAAAGTAATTGCAAAAACAAACAGAAGTTTAAATATAAGCACCGAGTGTTCTTGACTTGGTTAAAAGTCGTTGTGAAAAGTTGTCTTTCTTAACTGTGGACACGAGTCTGTCATCATGCACGTTCAATTTCTTCTGTGATCTTTCAGGACTTTTGGTGTTGCTGAGCTGGCCACTGCATTCCTTCTTCTTTTATTTTAGAATGTAATGGATTGGTTATTTGACCTGCTTGGATGGGATTTACACTTGGTAAACACTCCAGTGAACACATCAGAAGCAGCTTAGGGTTCAGCATCCCGCCCAAGGATATTGGCATGCAGACTGGACCAGCCAAGGACCAAACCACCAGCCTTCCGATGACTAAATGACCTGCTCTACCTCCTGAGCCACAGCCACCATATATTCCCTAAAGCTATACTATACTATACTTTGTGGCTGCCTTATTATGGCAAATATAACAATAAAAATTAGTATGGTCAGAACTGAAAGAAAAATAATTTAACCCAATTGCTCAGTGAACTTTTATTAGTCGCAATCCTTGAATTTAATTCAAGAAACTTCTCTACTTGCAGTAATTCAACTTAACAAAAAAATAAAGAAGAAAATTCGAACTGGGTACATTTGGGTTACTATGCTGTACTAGACTGGCTTGCTCTTGTTCTTTAAAAGCCAACTTAAGTGTGACTATAGATACACAATTGATTTAGAGCGCCCATGCACTCAGTAAATTATGAATGTACAGTCTGACGCAAACAATGATGTTATTAGGACTGCCTCTAACAGCAGGTCTAGTGTGAATGGACTCTGATGTGCCTAAAAGCTCTTTGTAGAGACATTATCTGACATCTGTGCCCCACATCTGTTTGTATGTACACATAGACACAGATGGCTTACGTCATGCTCAACACCTGGATGTGGCTTTGATTTCCTGCCAAATAGGTGGATCAGGATGACAGTCACTATTATGGGTATCATGCTCTGTTAATACTGTGAGTTGCAAATTGGCACGTGTGCTGGCTCAGGAATTTAGTTTAATAGAAAAGTATTACTTTGTATTTTACAGTACCAAGTTTGATTCACATGGTTTTTCATAAACAATTTGTCCCCATTTAGCACATAGAAATGTTTTAAATGCTTATACATCTTACTTTTTCCATCTCTCTGCATGGATTTTTGGGTTACAAAAACTGTTTATAACACTGGTGACAGTGTCAAACTGTAAACAGTCCCTAACCCCTGATCTCTGTTCCACTATAATAAAAAATTCAAAAATGAAATGGCAGTACATTAAGTAAATTATTATATATTTGGTTTCATATTAGCTACTGATTTGGTAATGAGCCAACACTTTATAACTATTTTTAATGTACTTCATTTGTATTTTAATCATGTTGTTTTTCCTCCTTTTTTTCAACCCTTTTGTGGTCTTGTAGGGGAAGCAACAAAGCCCATGACATGAGCTTTTTGGGTCTTTAAATCTCCTGTTATATCCTGCTTAGAAACAAGGAAAAAGTATGTCAGCAGCATATGGTTTTCACATGTTTTATTGTAAACACAAGAATAAAAAAGGCGAGTCGTGAGTAGATGGCAAGCCGTGCCTTCTGTCCGGGTTCATACCTGGGAGCAGGTATCTAGCGATGGTTAGCATAGTGATGTTGCCGATCCAAGGGTTGGCTAACAGTTGAAAAAGGCCAAAGGGTCATTGACGGTCTAGCGCAGAGGATTTTATATTTCGGGAATCTGGATGATAACAAATGGAGAAATTGAAGTGGAATCAGCCTGGACCGTCGACATCCCCAGCCCCTGGTCCAGCGACAGGGAGGTGTGAGTTCAGGTGGTCGCCCCCCGGATCCAGCACTGGCACTGGCGAAGCTGGTCCGGCGGTCGGCCATGTGGCAAGCAGTCGCACCGTGGCGGCGGGATGACGAGGCTCACAGCCAGCCAGGTGGGCTTCTGGCGCACGGGACCACGAGGCGCGCTGTCTCTGGTTGTGACTAGAATTTCTTCCTAATTGAATTTCTTGCTAATTGATTCGCTCCTTTTCCTTAAAAAGGGTAACGTTTGTTAGTGTTGACCGAGGATTGCTCCCTGCTTACAGACTGCAGTCTGCTGGATCCATTTTTTTTTTTGTACAGTGTTGGAGTTACTCAAGAAAAGTAATGCATTACTCAAGACTTTTCTTAAAATTAATGCTGTACGTTACTTAATAACCCGCCAAAGAAAGTAGTTAGACTACTTGTTACATGACTTTCTAATTATTCCATGAAATGTCAGATAAAATGTCTCATAATCACCAGTAAACAACCTAAACCTGAGGCTCCAGTCCCACACACACCAACACAAATCCCTATTGTAATGAGAACAGACATACCATTTTTCTTTTAGGTTTATGTTTGATCACAAAGGTAACAACAGAAAGAAAAAATTAAAAGCCAGCTCAAAGAGAACAATCGCTACAGTGATTCTATTTTAGAAACATGAACAGATAGAAACAGAGACTTCAAGCCTGACTACTCATCACTGCTTTTGTTACCTGTTGAAGCTCAGGCTCTGGCTGCTGGGCTGGGGTCAGCATGCACTCAGATTTAAAATCAACCTGACTTCTTGGCTAGCTTAGTGTTAGCATGCTGTCTGTGCAGATGCACTACAGCACTATAATGTGATTGTTTATGTCCTAAATGCAGATTTCCAATTTACCATCATGGTCTCATCCTTATGTGCAAAAAACATAAAAGTTATGTCAATAGCACAATTCGCCACAACCTGTATCACTGTACCGCTCCACCACGACCCTCCTCCTCCAGAGAAACTGAAATCAAAAATGATTTGTTGCTTTCTTTCTTTCTTTCCACCCCGTGCACAGATAACTTAAGAACGTTGTACCACAAGTAACAACATATTTATGTAATTTTTGAATTTAGTACAGTGACATTACGTTATTCATACAGTTATTTAGAATACAGTCATGTTCCCACAGATTCTAGACTGTTAAGGTGCCCTGGTTTGATCTGATCACAGATAATCGATTTAGTATATTTATGTGAAATAAGAATAATCCTGTATACTACAGCTTACTTTATAGTGGGCAGCATATTCTAGTGTATTGAAAGACAGAGCAAAAGTGGCTTTAGGGAAAACCGGGAGATCGGATACCTGTAACTGTAACTGTGAGTCTCTAACAAAGAAAGTAAATTTTAAAAGAAATCACTGAACACATTTGTAATTAATATACCAACACAAAAAGCAGCCAAACTGAATGTGCAGAGAGGCTTTATTTGTTACAATCAGAGGAAAAATGAGACAAGTGAACTCAATATAGTAACCTATAGCTAAATGGCAATATGAGTGAAATGCTAGCGAGAAAAATGTACGAAGAAAAGATAAAAAACAAAAAACTGTAGAGGGGATTTTTATAGAGAATAAACGGAGAGAAACTATATTCTACACAGATTTTCAACTTTAATTCAAAGGGTTTAACAAACATTTTGCATTAACTGTTTAGGAATTACAGCCATCTAACCTCGTCAAGATTAGTCTTGAGAAAGTGTATTCATTTTCAATGTACAATCAAGGCATGCCTTCATGAATACAAATACGGAGGGTTAACAAGAAGATGCAAACCACTGATTAACTCAAGAGCAAGAGGGACATTTGGAAAAACCTGCACAGTTCTGGAAAAAATTTGGTTATTTAAAAAAATGAACCAAGATTACCTTGTACCGGGAATGATAAGGAAAGAAAAATATGGAAATTGAAAGGTTAGAAAAAGCAACATTATGGCATGGACATGGCTGCCAATTAAACCGAGTAACTAGTGCTTATTGATTGAAGTAGACTGCTTATAAAAGTAGTATAATGAAGTGTACTGAAGTCCTTTGAAGTGTACAGGGCTATAGTTACTGTTGGATACAACTAAATGCTGCAAAACTGATCAGACAACACTGGATAATGAGCCAAAGCAAACTGCGAAAGAAACCCGAAAGTTTCTCAAGACAAAGAAATGGGATATACTTCACTGAACAAGTCGGTCACTTGATCTGAACCCAGTAGAGCATGCTTTTCAGTTGTTAAATATAAAACTGAAGGCAGAAAGAACCACAAACAAGTAGCAAGTGGCAACTGATGGCAGCTTCAAGACCTGGCAGAGCATTTTAAAGGAGGAAACACAGCATTTGGGTGTATCCATGAGTATCCACTTGTTGGTTTGTCCAATTACTTATGCTCATCTAAAAATGGGGGACTAATTTTTTAACTTTAATCCATAGGGTTTAACAATTTATTTGTGTGTGTGTGTGTGTGTCTGTGTGAGAAAATATCAGTCAAAGCTGAAAATCTGCATCTTCATTATGTAATTCAAAATTCATCATGGTGGTGTGCAGAGGCAAAACCATTAAAATAACATCTTTTTCCAAAACTTTTGGACCTAGCTTTGGATTACTATAGTATAATGTAGTAAAACATGGCATAGCACCATGTTTTATAGTGTCATATCATATCATATAGCAGTATACCACATAATATAGTGATTTTGTTCCCTCCCAAACATTCTGATTTCCCCTTATTATTTTTTAATTGTATTTATTTAGTTGGTTTACTGGAATTAGTGCAGTTGGGTCCAATCATTATGATCTCAGCTTTGATCCTAAGGGTAATTGTGATTTTTGCCATCAAGCAGCCATTAAATGTAGTATAGTATAGTGGTGTACTGTGGTAGCACATGGTAATATCAATTGTAGAAATATAGTAGACAAAGAATCCTCCTTATATAAAATATTAAAGCAATAAACTGTTTTGGATAATAATAAGATAAATGATTGAAACGGTTATCCAAGAATCTGAGTAAAGTAAATAACGTTGATATTATAAAATGCAAGCTTAACCCTGTTATCATCCAATATTTTTCTTATTTGTTATTACATGTTAGCACATGTTATATTTATAGATAAATTACATCCCATTACAATATCTCACTCTATTCTACTAAACTGCTACATTCGGCTCTGCTTGTTCTTCCACCTTTCATTGCTTTCTGGTATAGTGCGGACTCTAGAGTCTCTTATTTGTCTGCACTGAGATTTAAAAAGATCATATTTAGTGAAATCCGGCTTGCCTGGTCCTGCGTACATTTTGAATGAGGCTAGTAGTGATATTTGCGTATAACAGAAGCACCTCCTCCCTCCCATTGGACAATGTGTAAGTGAGGGCGTGGCAAGGAAAGATGAGAGTTGCAAATCCATGCCCTTACTGGGAAGACATGGAGCGCTATGGACACAGTCTACACGAATCTGATAGGAATCTCAACTAAAGGCATCACTATTTCTCCAGTTTGGAAACAAACGATTTGAGAGACCGAGAGCAAAGAAAGGGTGGCCCGACTGAGGATGGAGTGTGCATTTGAAGCACAGAATCTGATCTCCATTTCTTTGAGGAAAATCCAAAGCTCCAGGACGCAGAGAGGAGGCATCAAGCTCCACAAGAACTTACTGGTAACGTACGTACTGAGAAACGCCAGGCAGTTCTACATGAGCAAAAACTTGTCGCAGATGCAGAGGACGAATCCGTACGAGGATGTAACCGTAGTCCGAGAAAGGCAAGAATACCTCGAATGGACGGGGAGCTTCACGGAGTTAGCTGATGACTTCTACTGTAACTTTACTGGGGTTGAGTCGGACACTTGGCACTGCGGAGCGCACCAGCCCAACGGTCAGCCTGCAGAGGTGGCGCACCAAGGCGCATCTGCCTGCGCAATAGATTCACCGAGTGACTCTGATCTCATGGTTTCGGACGCCTGTTGGAGCTGTGCGGACAAATCCTCCTGGGAGTTATCTATCCCGAACACGCAAGCCAACCAAAAGACTGTCCTGGACTTGGACACCCATGTGGTGACTACTGTCACGAACGGATACTTCCACACAGACTGTTGCGCGCAGCCCAAACAGCCGCAGGGCGCGCAGTGCTACACTAAAAAGCGAAAGATTGACATAAGTTATCATATCGTTGATCCAGAGTTTTATTTGCCAGACTTTGCGCCAGTGCCGTGTAAAAGAATGAGGAGTGATGATGATTCACATTCAGACTCTGACCAGTTGGACAGCACAAACATCTCCAACCTGATCTCGGTGCTGGGCTCAGGTGGGCTATCTGAGTTTGTGAGTTGGCAGCAAACGGACCTTGAGCAAATATTCGCCACTCAAACAATTTGTTTAAAACACACGCTGTTAACAGGCAGCGGCTGGACCAGAGCAATCGAAGCATTTTGATATGTATGACTGTGTGGTTTTTTTTGTTTGTTTTTTTAATTTGTATCGTTCTATTTTGCTGCTTTTAAATAAATCATGACACGACTACAGTTCTCTCTTGGACTTTTTATACAAAAACAGTGCTGAAATTATATAGAATGGTCATTTGCATTTCCATTACTTTTTGCACACTGACATTTCTTGTCCCAGTCCGAATAATTTTTACACAGCATGACTAAACTGTAACCTTTATTTAAATATTATTTTGTGGTGGTGATTTTTTATTATTTTATTCTGCGGCGAAACCGGAGTCATTGGCTTGTATTTCCTGGAGAAATAAGTGAATGCCGTTTTCTCCTTGGAAAGATGTTGGACGACTACCACCATGTGGCCAGAGAATATCTGTGCAGCTTCGTGCAACAGTTCAACGAGAATTATTATTATTATTATTATTATGTAAATATATTATTATATTAGGGCCTGCTTTGATTAATAAATAAAACAAACAGTCTGAAAACACAAATGCATTGACTTGAAATTGTACTTTCTGATCTCGATTACTTTGAAAGAGGGCACAGCGGTCAACTCAGAAATGCAGATCTTGTATTTTTACTGTTAATATTATTATCATTAAATGCGCCATAATTTCACTGAACTTGGAGGTTTGATTATGCAATTTCTGAGCACAATAACCAAAAGTAGGAAAAGAAAAAATCTTATTAGGAGCGCTCATGGAACATTTGAATCCACTTTTTCCTAAAAATGAATAAAACAAGTAGCTGAGGAAGCTTTCATGGGGTAAGAGGTTTGGTGTGATTATTTGTTTTGAAACAGCAGCCTCACGTGTGCCAAACTCCACCTAGAAAAACAAGACTTTTCGAGGGGAGAGAGAGAGAGCGCTTGTTTTACTTGCTGTATCCGACGGGGGGCGGACAGCTGAGCGCAGAGTGCTTGTCCTTGAGACATGACTGCCCGAGGGTTTTCCCATCTATATTCCCGGGACAGTCTAAGTTTTTAACGCGTCCGTCTGACAAGATGCTGGGTGTTTTTGTCAGAGCCGCGGTGAGTCCTCCTTTTTTCCATTGCGTGTGTTTTAAGTGCGTGTTTAAAAAAAAAAGCGCAGTAACGCTACGATTGATTTTACGACATCAGGTCAAGTGAGTGAGGGAAGAGGGAGGGGCGCTCTGCAGGATAGCAACAATGTGGCAACAGTAGGTTAAAATGTAACTTACGTTTACCCGACGTGTACATTTAAGTTGTGCTTTGAGGAGAAATATAACGGAGTGTTTTCATTGGGGGGGCGTAGCGTTAGCTTAGCTTAGCTCAGCATAGAGTAACTTCACGTTAGCTTAGCGTGTGTGCAGCAAGTAGGACATGGGAAACAGCCATGTGACGGCAGTTTTAGTCGACTCACAGTTATTCCACCCCCCCAGTGTTATCTACATTCGTGTATCTTTTCTGTCGTTGTGTGCAATAAATACAAAACAATATTTAGCCACAACTTTATTTTGATATCGCTAACCGGAAGTCCATTATCGTGTTCCAGCTTGACACAAATATGCCTACATTTTTTTCAACGGTTATTATAGTAATTTTAATTAAAATTGGATCCCATCTGAATGTATCTTGTTGATTTTGGTCAGTAAATCGCATAGCGACTTAATATCGATGTGTTTTGTTGTAGCTCTCATCCGAAGGTTCGACCGTGTCAACCTATTTATAATCTGGCAGAGACTAACAGCAGTTAGTCCGAATAGTGAAGCTGCTTGTGTTGGTTGTTTTGGTGTCCGTTTACATGCACCAAATCATCATCTCACTGTAAAGCACGAGCCTGTCTAAATTATTTACCGTTGTTCACAACGCCTGAAGCTGGTTCTTGCTTAAACCTGGTTCCAGTCTTGGATTGCATACACTTAACAACATGTTGACACTCGAGGTTAAAGAGATTCAATTAATCTGCAGGTTTAACAAGCCCCAGTGAGATTATCAGTATGATTACATTTCAGTATTCACACTCATGTATGAATGTACTGGGCTATTTATATATTCAACTGTCTGTTGGGCTACAACACTGAGCTACTAAAAATAGCAATGACATCTCCAAATTTCTAGACTTTCTAAATCCATGTCTAATATTTTTCCTTTTTATGTGTGATAAGAGAAAACGCAAAAGAGTTTTTAAGTGAATGAGATATTGTCCTATAGATGCGGCCAGGTATGGTGAAGCCATGTCACCTAGCCAGACCAGTAACACAGATCCTTACAAGGCCCCTGACACACCAAGAGGGTTTGCCTAAGCTACCTGTGCCACCCTTGAAGCAAACGTGTGAGCGCTACCTCGCAGCTCTGGAGCCCATCGTCAGCGACGAGGAGCTGGATCACACCAGGAAGGTGGTACAAGAGTTCCTTAAGGGTGGTGTAGGAGAAAGGCTTCAAAAAGGATTGGAACGGCGGGCACGCAAGACGGACAACTGGGTAGATATATGGATTTATTTAACTTTTATGTATCAATGTAGACACGGTGAGTTTAAAGGTAGTCTTTTGATAGATTAATCTCTTTTGTAATGACATACGCTAAATCCATGTTTAATTTGGCTGTTTAAGAAATTAAAGTAATTCTTTTTTTGCTCAAGTCTGACTCCAGCTGTGTTTGTGTAGTTAACAGAATGGTGGATGCAGTCGGCCTACCTGGATTGCCGTATGCCGGTGGCAGTTTACACCAGCCCTGGAGTAGTCCTGCCCCAAATGCAGTTTCATGATCGTCAAGGTCAAATGAGGTGAGAAACCAGCATGCACTCGCAGCATCCAAACTGCTTATATTAATAATCACAGGCCTACATTAACCGAAAAGTCAAGCCAGCACTTGTAATGCGTGCAGTAAATTTTCGGATCTCCAGCAGTACCAGTTATAAAGTTTAATTGTCTGAATATAAGCGCAGCCATTAAGCTGTTTTCAAAAGTGATTTACTTTGTGTTGAAGTTACAGTACAAGCTCATTTTAAGCTGACCTTTGCACAGTCTTCCCTCCACATGCTGGCTATTTAAAGCCCCAGGGCTTCTCATACCATTGCTCAGCTGTTTTTGAATGCTGTGACCCATGGGATATGCAGTGAACATAGGGGCACCATGGAGATATAATGCAAAAATAAAAATGAAGATGATAAGGATATATGTGCTTAATATATCAGACTGCGGTAAACAAGCCAGTGCTTGTTTTGTTGTTACTTTTAGGTTATAAGAATTGAACTGCATTCCTTTCGTAGTTCATGGCTGATTTCTGTCAGCGCTGGCTTTGGAGCATGGGTGCAAAATAAAGCACATGCTGAGCAGTATGTGTAGTAATCTATGATCTGATTCATTATTTATTGATTTTCTATTTTTTGCAGGTTTGCTGCCAAATTAATTGCAGGAGTTTTGGACTTTAAAAAAATGATTGACGCGTGAGTTTGCCTGAAATCAATACAAACATTGTACTGCTGTAACAATAAGCTCATTATCACCATTGCCTGCAGCTGGGTTGTTTTTTTTTGGTTTGTCTTTTTTTTCAAAACGGAAAATGAATAACATTAGTTACTGTGTTGTAGTCAGACTCTGCCTGTAGAGTATTTGAGTGGGAAGCCTCTTTGTATGGACCAGTATTACCAGATCCTGTCTTCTTGTCGTATTCCTGGACCAAAGAGAGATACCGTTGTAAACCACACCAGAGGAAAAACGCCTCCGACTCACATCACTGTGGTCCACAACTTTCAGGTACTCTAGATGGCACTGCTGTTCTTTCTTCATTTATAAAGCTCCTGATTTGATTTTATTTTTTTAGAGAGAGAAAAGGAGTACTAAACTAAATCTGTTACTGAATCAACCTGGCTTCTCTTCTAGTTTTTTGTCCTAGACGTGTACAACAGCGATGGCACTCCGCTAACAGTGGATCAGTTTTACATGCAGCTGGAGAAGATCTGGAACTCCTCTTTGCAGACTAACAAAGAACCGATTGGCATCCTCACATCACAGCACCGCAACACCTGGGGAAAAGCCTATAATAACCTGATTAAGGGTGAGGACAAGCCACAGTATCAGCCAGATGTATTCAATAGATAGAAAGCGTTTTGTTTTTTCTTCTTCTAGAAAACAATTTCTTTCCCTCCTCAGATAGGACAAATAAAGACTCAGTCCGTGCCATCCAGAAAAGTATTTTTACAGTTTGTTTGGATGCTCCAATGCTGCGGGTGTCTGAGGACTTGTATCTGAGCCGCGTGGCCGCCCAGATGCTGCATGGAGGAGGTGCTCGTTGGAACAGTGGCAACCGCTGGTTTGATAAGACGTTACAGGTGAGTTTAAGAGAGCGCAATGACTTACGGATCCAAAGTAATAAACAGGACTCTGGCAATGGTTGAGAATTTGACTGTACCTGCAAATCGTCCTCAGTTCATTGTTGGTGAAGACGGTACATGTGGACTAGTGTATGAACATGCACCTGCTGAGGGTCCACCCATTGTGTTTCTCATCGATTACGTTGTTAAATACATGTAAGTTTATTTCAGATATTAGACTAGCGTTTTTTTTCTTGTTTACAATGAGCTCACACTGACACGGTGGGTCACGTTTTTTTGTCAACAGGCAGAGGACCGAATTCCGTCGCGCTCCCATGATTCCCCTGCCCATGCCCCAGAAGCTGCGTTTTAACATTACGCCCGAGGTCAAGAGAGATATTGAGAAGGCCAAACAAAATATGAACATGTACGTCATGCTGTGCAGTCAGAATGTAGTTGTCTTGTTGTTGTTGTCATTTGGTTTTTGATGTCAGACATTTTCTTCGACTCCTTCTTTTCTTGGTTTCGTCAGAATGGTACACGACTTGGATGTGAAAGTGCTTGTGTTTTCTCACTTTGGAAAAAATGTGCCAAAGCAGCATAAGCTCAGTCCAGATGCCTTTGTGCAAATGGCTCTTCAGCTGGCGTACTTCAGGTGAGAAGTCTGCTCTCTTGAAAGGGGGAAAAGGTCCTGTGGGATGCAGACACTGAGTGCACTGCATTATATATATATATATATATATATATATATATATATATATATA
>VUQR01005175.1:66098-76816 GCA_015108515.1 Hemichromis elongatus
CAAATGGCTCTTCAGCTGGCGTACTTCAGGTGAGAAGTCTGCTCTCTTGAAAGGGGGAAAAGGTCCCGTGGGATGCAGACACTGAGTGCACTGCATAATATATATATATGTGTGTGTGTGTGTGTGTGTGTGTGTTTTCAATCCAGGATCTATAATACTTGCTGCTCTACCTATGAGAGTGCTTCCTTAAGAATGTTCAAATATGGACGAACAGACACAATCCGCTCAACTACTGCAGACTCGTTTGAATTTGTCCAGGCGATGCAAGACCCAGCTAAACAGGTAATGTTAAAAATGATTGGGATTTGATCAGAGATGTAACATTTAAAACATGTGAGATTTAAAACTGAGCAGTAAATGTTTAAACAGAGCTCAGAGAAGCTGGCGCTGCTACAGAAGGCCATCCAGACACACAAAGAAAACATGTACAATGTGAGTGCCGGAGTTCATCGAGTAAAAATGACAAACAAAACAACCACTTTTTAACTATTTGATAAATAGCACTTTAACGTGCTCACCATTGCTTTTTCAGGCAATTCATGGGCAAGCCATTGACAGACACCTCCTCGGGCTCAAGAGGCAGAGCATAGAAGACCTGACCTCTATACCTGAGATATTTATGGACACTTCTTATGCTGTGGCTAATCATTTTAATCTCTCCACCAGCCAGGTATATTTGCATCTAAGAAAAGCCACAGTCTGTTACTGCTGAGCAAACGATAATGTGTTGCAATATTTGTTTACTTGTGTGTGTTTGCCCTCATCCCTCCCGTCTCGATGTCCAGGTTGGCTCCAAGACAGACTGTGTGATGTGCTTTGGTCCGATGGTGCCAGATGGCTATGGAGTGTGTTACAATCCCATGGATGAGCACATCAACATCGCCATCACAGCCTTTAACAGCTGCGAGGAGACAAATGCTGCCAACTTTGCCCAGGCTGTAGAGGAAGCACTGTTGGACATGAGAGCTCTCTTGGAAGACACAGCTACAGCCAAGCAGTGATCCCACACAGGAACCTGGCACGGTGTTTTTGTGCCCCCGCCGGGCTGTGGCTGAACCTGGAACAATGCCACACCGACACAGACGTGCAATGGACTGAGTGTGTTGGAGCTGTGGGGAAACCTGTTTTCAAAGGGATTATGGGAAGTTTACTGTGCGACTGTCAGTGTACTGCCTCTGAGATAGATTTGTATAAATAGGCGCGTGTTTTTATATATGTGTGTGTTTGTGTGTGAACTTTAAATGAGCATTATTTATTACCTGTAATAGTATAAGTACTCTCTCCTTTTTTATACTTCAGCAGTTCTGTGTGCTATCTTCTGAATGACTTTGTCCTTGCTTAAGTTAAAGATTTTGAGTGCTTTGGTTTGTTTATTGTTTATTTAATTTCAAAATAATTTGCATATAGTTATAACAGTTAATGAAAAAGGTTCTTGAAGATCCTTTCAGTTGAAGATATAATATGCAGTAATGAACCACAAGAACTGTATGGTGGCAAGTAAATCTGCAGGGAAACAGCCTTCTGCTTATTAGTTCCTTTTTTCCTTTTTCAGGGGTGTTGCCTTTGTACAGAGGTGTAGTCTCTAACCAACAATTTAGAATATGAGTGCAGGACTCTGTAAAAATGTAAAACGAAGGGCATTACTGTCACTGTCCGTGTCATGAAAAGCCACAGAGGTCCTTCTGTTGGGTGGGTCTGAGCGGAGCCAGAGGCGACAGCCGCCATCGTGGAGCATGCGCTTCAGGTGCATCCACCAAACCCAGCAATGCAGCACCTCCCTTCACAGTTGTGATTTGGAATGAAAAGTGCCATGAAACAATTGCGTTATCACAAATAACATTTCATTTCACAGCTATTTGAGTCACAGCTTCGTTCTTGTTAACGCCGCTCCTTTTCATCTTTCACCTTTTTCAGCTCGCGTGAGCACCGCTGCTCCCTCTCGCTTTGCGGAGCCAGAGAGGAGGGGCCAAATATAAATGTTGTGTTCAGTTTATAGAAATCACATACCTGATTACTGCTGCATATTATACCTTTAACTCCTTCTGAACAGCACAAGCGAACATTGGCTAAATCTGTTAGACTCTGGTATCAAAGACGCACAAATGAATATCGAGCTCTGAAGCTTCCTTCAGAATGCAGGTAGTCTCCGTGAAATTCAACCTCGGCCATATTTCCCGATGAGTGCCACTGAAACAGCTGGTTACCTTTAAACACGTTGGTCTTTAAGACGTCCATGTCCCGGATCTGAACAACACAACAAGAATATTGTAGTTATACTGGTGCACTTTTTTATCCTTATGAGAGATGCAGCATATTGAACCAACACGCGTTAGAGAGCTTGTTCGCACCATAATGTACGTAGACTGGGAGTTTGTGGTGTTGAATACTAATCCTGTGTGTAGTGCTTGGATTCTGATCTTCACTGAGGGAGGGGCGTTGATGAGCACTCGACAGGTGTGGTTAGTGCTGGACGTTATTGGATTCTCAAACACACCGCTGGGGGAGAACAGCTGAACGTCGCAATCTGAGGGGCAAATATGAGGCGCATTGGATCGTTGGTTAGCAAGTTACTATCGTTACAGTCTGTGTGCAGTTCAATGCAATTACAATTGTTGTCTAACAAGGAATATTGTAGCTGATTGTTTATAGCTAGGATATCACATCCTGTCCATCCACATGGTGGACTGTGGAGGTATTCTCACTGTGTCATACAGTACTGTGCAAAAGTCTTGAGCCAAACCTCACTCTTTGATATTTTGTTGGGAAAAACAGAAAATAGGTGCCAAAAGTTATTATATGTGTATATATATATGTGTGTGTGTGTGTGTGTATGTATATATATATATATATATATATATATACATACATACATACACATATATATACATATGCACATTGTATAAGGTATAAAACACTGCTTTTACATTTCTGATTTGTTTTGGTATGATTACCTTTATTCTTCCACACAGCCTAAAACTCTCTTAGATGGGCTTCCGTTTAATTTAAAGTAGTCTTCAGAAATAGTTCTTGAGAGAGATTCAAAGGCCTTCTTTGGATGTTTTGATCTGTTGTCTGCCAAGGTTATTTCACATTGCTTCAATAATGTTGAGGTCCCAGCTCTGGGGAGGTGAATCCACGATTCACTGTTGCACCTCTCTCCTGACCAGTATTTACTTTTAAGGAAAATAGCAAATGCATTTTGTATGTATTAATTTAATTTTCTTTCTTCTTTTTAAACACATTTGAATACATTTGTAGTGCCGTAAAAACAAGTGCAAAGTGCAGGCTTTTGTTATTTAGGAGTAGGTAATGGATAATAGGTATTGATTTGTAAATGACTGGACAGTTTGACCTCATTTGACCTTGAAGAAGAGGTCCGAGGTCCAAAGAAACTTGATATTTAAAATTCCCATATATCATTCCCTATCTGCCTGTACTCTGTCAATGTAAACAAAGGCAGTACGAAATATACAGCATTTTTAAATCATTTTGACCTTCAGATCAATCAATCGATCTTGAAGGAGAGGTCAGAGGTCAAATGAGAGATTAGATTTTAAATCTTAATATGTTGCTTTCTATATGTTGACAATTTGCACCACCAGGGAATCAGTTTCGAAGTCAATTTTCAACCAAATTATTAAGTTGAACTTAAGTTGAAGATATTGGTGGATGTAATGTAAATTTTAATGGATCGTTAACACGTAGAAAGTTTTTCATGTTTACTGACAGTGACACACATGCAAACTCTACCTATAAACAACTTCCTCAGCAGAAGTAATGAGGGGTGGCTTAACACTTTTGCACAGGCTTGCAAATCTCTGTTAATTCAGTTTAATAAGCTCCGGTTTCAATTCACTTGTTGCTGCAGCCATTCAAACAGCAAATGAAGCATGCTCTTTCATTAATCACAATCCTATCTTTTATGATATTTGATAATCCATCCGGAAAAATTCCCTAGTTCTGTTCGAGCGCCGGCTTACCTTGACGGTGGCTCCTCTTCTTATTTTTCTGTGAACTGTACGTGAACACAACCCCGTTCCCTGGCGTGAGCAGATTTTGACGCACCAGCAGGACATTTGTTCTGCTGGTCAGTTCGGTACCTCCCACATTCGCGCACTTCCTCATAAATGCCAGTCGGTCGAAAAATGCCACATACTCCTCTGTAAAAATGCACACAGAGTTGCTTTTTCTTTCCTGTAGCAGCACGGAAACTAGCAGTATTAGTTTTATTAGTAAAACCTACTTTTTCTGCAGTCCAGGGAGCTGGACACCACCCTAATGTGAATGACCTCATCCAGGGGTCGGCCTATGGATACCATGCAGCGATCTGTCACATCAGTCAAATCCACTGTGCCTGATTCCTCCAGCAGTAGCTGTCCACATGCACCTAGACAGGAGCAGATGTTACAATATTAATAATAATGCTTTGCCTTCGGTTCTTCGTGAGCTCCTAAAGTATTTATGCCTACTGACTTGATTTATAGGTTGGAGTGAGCGTTGTGGTGGCCAATGGGGTCACTGGGGTGGTGAAGGCCTCTGTTGGACTCCAAGGTGGTTGCTGTGTAGTGTGCTGTGATGTGTTTTTAGGGCTTAGAGTGGAATGCAGAGGAGTGGGGGTATCTGATGTGGATGGCACATCTCTGCAGCTGCCCGTGTAGCAGCCCTGGATGGTGATTGGCTTGGGCATGTGCATGCAAATCAGGGGGCTGAGGGGCTCTGGCTTAGAGGGGCCCATACAGGACACAGCTCTGGATTGGATACCGTAGCCACAGGATACTGAACACTTGAGAGTAACACAACAGTTATGATAAGGAATTTTCACAATGTTAGCAATATCACTCTAAATGAGACATCAATATAGTGCTCGGCGTTCAGCGATCCCATTTCTCTCTATTAGCCATCCTCATCTTGTGACGTACCTGGCTCCATGGCTTCACCTCCCACCTAAAGGTGCAGACTTGTACCAGGCAGGGCACTGTGATGGCTGGTTTGACAGCTGCATGGCAGTTTTCCTCTGCCACTACGCTCTCCTTGCCGGATACAAACTGGACACAAGACACTACCCTCTGAGCTACACCTAGGTCACAGGAGACTGAGCAGGGCAACGTCCTGAATACCTTCCACCTGGACAAGTAACAAGGTGGAGTTAAAAAAAAAAAATTTTGCCATTGCAAAAATGGATTTCAGGTTTGCATTTTGTGTGATCTTCACCTTGCTGGGCAGCTGTGAGTGTTACATGATACCACTGCTGCAGGCTTGGGAAAGTTACTGCACTCAGAATCTTCCACAACCACCTCCTCCCCTTCTGCTTCCCGAGCACAGTACAGCACCCTGTTTGCTACCCCTCCTCCACAAGTAACACTGCAGACTCCTTGCTTAGAGCGCCACCTGGTTGTTATAAGAAAAATATCCTGCTGTCATTTTAAAATGTTTATTTCAAATCTGCATCCTACTTTCTACACATGTCTATGGTTAATACAGTGTCTCACATAGGAGGGCAGGGTAAGGTGCTGCATATCTCAGACTTGGGATGAGGTTTAGTAGAGGCGTCGCAGTGGAAATCAGGCACTCCCAGTGTGGTTTGATGGTCCACACAAGAAAACCACACCTGCAGAGTGCCTACAGTACATAATCAGTGGGCTTTGAGTTACTACATCTGAGTGGACAGCACTGTTTCTGACTAAAGAAGGACTTACCATTGCCGCAGGTCTTTGAACACGGGCTAATAACAGGGCTCCACACATACACACGAAGCTGACTAGAGCGTGGTAACAAGACAGACTTTAGACTGGGTTGTTCCTGGTCAAGAAAGAACAAATGTAAAGATGCTTCACATTCCTCAAAGACAATGGAGTTCAAGTAACTGTCGATTTTACCTCTCGGTCTGATTCCCACCCAATAGGACACACGTCTACTATGCAGGGCACCGAATCGGGCGGTTGAATCTGCTTAGAACAAAAACTTTGATCGACTTCAACATCCACGGCACCTTCAGGTCGCACACACGATACGATGCGTTTTGCTTCTCCTGGCCCGCAGATTGCCGAACAATCCCCTGGCTCTGATACGTGCCATCTGTAAACGCACAGACAGAAGAACTACAACGTAAACGTCTCATACCATATAGTCAGAGGACCAGCTGCACTCTTACTATTAGATAACTGTGAATCTGATAATCAGCATTAAAATGCAGACGTCATACCTGGCAGGACAGTGCTGCAGGTTACATTTTTCAATTGCATGTGGTGCCGTATCAGCTGGACATTTGGAATCTGGAACCTTTACCACATCAGATCCATGTTTCTGAACACACCTTACAGGACGCACTCTTTCTCCCCCACCACAGGAGGCGCTACACGGCCCAAACGTGCCTGCAGTCCATCTGTAAAATAGTGCATTTTACATGTGCTGGTTTGTGGTTTGTGTTGAGCACTCTATGTCAAAAGAAGCTGGGCATGAACCCAACCTGGGTGGACAGGGTGCAAGATGACAGGTTGTGTAGGGTGGTGTGGTTGGCGGGGGCGTTAAACAGTCATGTTCCTCCAAAGGTTTGCTGGTCTCTTCATCTGCACAAATATAAACATGCCTCCGAACACCTGGTGAGGGGTGAAAGGTGGAAGAGGCAAAAGTTTAACAGTTGTAGACAGCTACTGTCTACACCAGGGGTTTCAAACATAAGGCAAAGACCCCAGTACATCCAGTCTTTTGGACTTCTAACTGTATTTTCATGAATTTTACAGCTTCAAGTACTGATAAAGACCTCCCCCACAGCCATTCATGCTACACCAAAGTAGTGAAATAACAGTAAAATAAACAAGTAAATTAACAAAAAACCTTCCGCTATAATTACAAGACCATCTGGCCCTTTCATTTACTACAGCATCATCTCTTTATCATGTAGAAGAATTGGGACGTGCTGTTGAAATTGCACCAGAGATTTTCCTCAGTACATTTTTTATCACTTAAAAAAAAAAGAAAAAAAGAACTTCAGTGGAGTAAAGATCACTATGATAGCATTAGCAACCCTTTTATTTATGCTGCCAACTAAATTTTCATTCAATTTAGTTCCACTTCATTGTTTTTCCCAATCATCTAAGCTCCCAGTAGGGAGCGCACACCAGAGTTTGACAGCCACTACTAAACACTATTATACAAAAGCTTTCAATATGGCATCCTACTTGCAAAAGACATCTGTTTCCCAAACAAAAAAGCAAACACTTTACGGTCTCAAATGAACCCTGTCATCAACAGTATTTCTTTTGTCACTAGTTAAGAGACTTACCTGATCCACAAGACACAGAGCAGGGTGTTGTGAAAACAGACCATTTGCCTTTTGGTAAGACGTGCATTTGGCTGCTGTTTCTGGTAGGTACATAGAACTGGTAGCTAATGTTCGGATTTGTTTTTTCTCCATATTCTTTTCCATATTTGCGATAGAGCTACAGTGAGAAAAAAAAAATCACTATAACTGTTGCACAAAGCTGTATGAACAGTTACAACGTGAAAACAACTATTTAGTAATGTTTCCTCTCCTGACCTGTACTTTTATCTCCTGTTGCAGAGGCCCAGGCATGAGCAGCTCCTCCCTCTCAGGCAAAAGGTCAGGTGTCAGATGGATTCGGTACTCCAGGCGGTTTTCATCCAGCGGGGAAGGGTGGGTCATATTCAGAGCCACGCTGCCCATTCCAGACACAATGTACTTCTCCCCAGCCTTTACAGCTATGGATGCAAAGTTTTAACCCTGTATAAGGTGGTCTTATAGAAATGTAAATGTCTTGTCCAATGATGCCACTCACCCATATGAGTGAAGAGAGGTGCCCTGTTGACAATATGAACCTGTGTGGCATTCACTGGCACCGAGAGAAAGGTGATGTACTCTGAAACAAAAACCAAAATGCTGATATATAACAATGCAAGCAGTTTTTATTTCCAGTAAATATGTTTTTTTTTTATCGCTTTTAGAAAAATAATCGTTTAGTTCACATTGGTAAAAAACAAAAAACCTTCCACACCCCAAAAGCATTCAATTTACTGTTATGTAAGATTTAGAAAATCAGGAAAATATCCTATTTGCTTTACAAATCACTTAAATGAATGCACTCAGTTTGTTACCTCTGGCCTGACCGCCACTGTAGGAGTCCGATATCAACCTGCAGGATGACCCATTTCCACCACACACCCCACAGATATCCCTTACTTTTCCAGAGTGCAGGACACCATCACAGCCAAACAGCTGATCAGAGACAAAAGAAAGAGCACAGAAAGAGGAATATGGCATTTGATCGCTGATATATTTAGCCTCATTTACGCATCCCTACCTGGCATCTGCCTCTTAGACAAGCAGCCGTAGCGCCAAAGGGAGGCGGGCTGTCCGTCTCACAGCGAGTACCATCCACAAACTGAGAGCCACGGCTCACTATGAAGTTTTCTCCATCTGACTGGCACATATATCTGCACTGTTCATCCCCTGGTCAGGATAAGAATAAGAAATCCTAGATGTACACATTTTTTTTTCCACATTTACAACTAATGGGAAAAAAAAATCAAGCTTGCTTAGACATACCCTGTATAAAGCCTAATGCGGGGATCCACGTGTAGAAGAAAGCAGTGTTTGGCGGCAGGTAGAGGGGATGGTTATCTGTTTGGGAGCACTGCTCTGCCATGAAATTAAGTTGAGTGCTCTCACAGGGCTACAATAAGGTAGATGGTAAGAAAAGTGTTATTTTCTCCTAATGATGCACTGACAGGTTTGCACCGCCAAGCCCAAATTACAGTAAGGATATTCTGGGAGTAAACTGAATTCAAGGAATAGCCGACTTTGTCCCATGCTCTTATTCTCACATGTGCATGACTTATTTTCCTGTAATCTAAGACATTTAATCATTGGTTACATTTGGGGGGGGGACTTCGGTTGAAAATATGGGCTGTGAACTACTAAGAAAAGCTCATTCAAAGCTGGGAATGATTTTGGGTGCAATGTTCCATTGATTAAACAATATTGACCTACTGTATGGAGGCCCACTGTAAACATAGCCGGTAAGAACTTACTTGTTGGTTACAAATTTCAGCCTCGATATCTGGGCCCTCACAATCATTCCCTCCAAATGCAGGTCTGAAAATTAGACGTGACACACCAAAGTCACACATGTTCTCAATAAGAAGCTCAGCACCACGTTTTTACTGACGGGCCCATTCGTTAACCTTGGGTTGTTACAGTTACGCGTACGAAGCTCGACTCCGCCACCACACGTCCTCGAGCAGGAAGACAACTCAGACCAGCCAGACCAGGAGCCGTGAATCACATCAGGGGAGCTGAGATCATCTGGAGGCACACAGCGCCCCTTTAGACACCACTAGGAGAGAGGATTGCATCCCATGACAAACACGCGACTGTTTGTGAAAGTGAGGACTCTCTGGGTAAATTAGTGCCTGCAGATCTGTACCTGATTGGGACCGCACTCTGTCCCATCCAGCAGCGGCACTAGGAGGCGTTTGCAGGAGCTATTGTCATCTAGATTGACGTGGCAAGACAGAAAACGACAAGCTGGCTGATGGAAAAGGAGAAAAAAAAACAAACATTGTTAACAAACTGAAAATGCGGTAATGTCAGTTAAATCCCATCCTGTGCCACGAAGCCGCTGACATACCAAGTCAGTATTGGTGAAAGAGCAGGCTTTCGCAGTGCTACCAAAAGCTATACGACACTGGTCATCTACTCCGTAGTAGAGCCCAGGTTTCCAGTCTTGCAGGGATCCTTCCATTGCAGGGAGATCTTTTACACATTCAGCCTTCCCTTCACTGGGAAAACCCAAAAGTGCTGACATTAAACCACGCTGAAAGACTGAAGGCTTCATATAAAATTAAGTTTTAAGGACCAACCTCTGTGGCAGATATAAAAAAAACGACTTACAGATTAAATACCTTATTCAGTATTGGCAGTGCATGATAAATGAAAGGCATTTCTTGCACAGCTGCTCTGAACAGGTTGGCCCACCTGAAGAATGTAAGAAGCTGCTGTCTGCTGCAGGGAGACCAGGTCAAATCCACACTGTTGTAGCCTCCGTCGGAGGCCATCATGAACCCACTCCTGCCACAGGTGTTTCCTACTCCATCATGGTTGACTCCAAAGCTGAGTGAAATGCAATCAAGCATAAAAGATGTTGAAGTAACCATAGTGTAGGATGCTGTTAGCATGCAGATGTGAAGAGATGACATTCCCCGACTGGTGACATTTAAAGGTATTTTCAAATTGTCAAGAATACCAGCGCAAACAATTATGGTAAAACAGTCTAGAAGCATGTAAAGCACCATTTAAACTGTCAATCACGGTCCAGTATGGTGACTATAGTCAGTCTTATGAGCTGAATTAAACTACACAGTACCATTAAAGCTTTTTTTTTTATGGGTCTGTGATTTCTGAAGAATTTCTTGGAAACATTGAAAACATTTCCTGGAAAGACAAAAATTTATCTCTGACTGAACATAAAGGAAAAACTCACTTAGACACAGCTCTAAACTAAAATATACATTTTAGTTCCTGTGGATTTTCCATCTTACCTGTGGCCAATTTCATGAGCGATGGTGATTCCCAGGTCAAAGCCTGTGTCCTCTGTAATCACACAGCTCCAGTCACTGGAGCAAGCCCCGCCGAGCTGTGTTACTCCCCTGACCTGCTTGTTTCCATCAGGCAACACCAGGTCATACCTGATTGTGATGGT